>MVGT01002164.1:217021-283584 GCA_002174775.1 Macleaya cordata
ACAGCCTCGCCATTTCCTGTGATGGGATTCAACTGATCGTATGGTGTTGACCGCTGACTGGGATCGGCGTTGGTGCTTCTTGTTCTCGCGACTGTCTCCGTCATGATCGTATGTAGAGGATCTCTGTCTGTCGTCTGTGTTTCTCCATCGATTGTAGATTGCTCTTGTCGATTGCTAGATGGGCCCACATGAGTTCGTTCCAACGGCTGCATTGGATTAACCGGTTCTCTGAATCGGACTTGGGATTGCCTCGATTGCGGAGTGGTCAAAGCCAATGGTGAGCCCAGTCGTTCGCGCAGCGCTTGGTTTTCCTCTCTCATGGCTGCATTTTCTGCTTCAAGGACAAGCAACCTTGCAACAGTAGGATCTGCTGGTTGAGCTATGTGTGTATTGAGTTGCGCGTTGACGTCAACTTCACCTTCTTCCAATTGACCGGCCATAACTGGATTGTAAGCTCTGTCGATTGATTCCTGCTGTGGGATTTCTTCTCTGAATTCCGATTGCCGAGGCCCCACGGTGGGCGCCAAATTGTAGACCCAAAGTTCCACAATTGATTTTGAATTAGGGCACCGACAACCTGCACAGGAAGAAGAAACACAGATCGATCGTGAAGATTCCTTGGCGCCGGGGTGGTGCCGGCCTAAGGGTCTCTGACGGTCAAGTCAGTTTCGTGTTAACAAGATGGTTAAACGGAATATAAAAGATGAGTGGATTTGTATTACCTATCCTTGTAGATCGTGGCCGGGTTCGATGGAAGATTGGATAACAACCGTTAGATCTCTATGTTGCAATCGTATTCCCTGCAGGGAAGATTACCTTTGGCGATGGAGGATTCAGAGTTGCAGAAGACCTTTTAGAAAGTGAATAAGCGTACCAGAAAAGTGTCCCTCCAATCTGTCCCCCCTTCTCCTTTTACAGGAGGAGGATCGAGATCAGTCATCCTAGAATCTCGGGGTAGTCCACCCAAATATCAGGAAGATATTTTGGGATCTACCAGGACTAGCTCTTCCTTTGAACTTGTCAACCCTAAGGAAGATATGATGACGGTTGATGAGTCCTATGTGGACTGAACTCCTCGTTTGAACTAGTCAACTCTTATCTGCTTTTGAATATTGGGTCACAGAGGCTGAGACCTTGGGCTACTGGGCTACTGGGCCATTGGGCCTGCCAGCGAATTTTGGCCACTACAACATTCACACATACTATTTATGGCTAATTTGACTTGGCTCATAATGTTCTAAAATATTATATAAACATTATGCTTCAATCGAATGTCGCTGGAAACACCAAATGAAATGTGAGAAATTAGAGATACCCCTTCAAACTTTGATTAAACATCATTGGCCAACAAAAGAAACATGGCAAAAGATTTGGGGGTTATGTTAAAATCAAGATTATGAAACTAATGTTGTGTTTAATTTTTCAAGAAGAGAAATCTAGGACCGGATTTTATTTTTTCACCATAGGATCTTAACTTTGAGACTTTTCAAAAATCAAACACATACCCAACCTGTGTTTATTTTCTCTCTTCATCTTATACCTTTACCCCCACACAAATTGAATCCAAGCTCCTTCACAATCATTGACTCCAACTCGTTCACGGTCAATTGATCATGAATCAATTCCTTTCCTATTCCTGAATCCTCCTGTTACCTTTAAAAATATTACAATAGAAAAAGAAGGAGAGAGATAGAAACACGGAGAAAGTGAAAGCTAGCTAGAGTGAAAGAATAAGTGCGTTCAACTATGAACAAGCATGGTATTGGAATGATTTTCTTTTAGATATCCAACTATTTCAACCTCCATCTACACTAATTACTAGAATATCATAGAGTTCAGAAATTAACCATTATCAATAAGTACTATTCATAGCTTCACCATGTAAAAAACAAAGTCTAAAATTTTTATAGGAAATTTTAAATTTTAGTTAAAACCAATTCATTGCTATAAACTCTGGAATTTTTTAATTTTTGGATAAGAGAGAGTTAAGCAATATTTATATATATACTAATGGAGCTTTGTTACAAGAGAAGAAATTAAAAGAATTTTCTTTTCAATATTTTTGGCTCTTTTCCTCTTCTTCCTGTAATCCTTTTATAATCATTTATGTCAATTAATTCTTTCACCAACATACACATCATTCCAATAAAACTGTAAAGTCATAACTACATCATGAATAAATCACCCTTTCTTCCTTTTCCAAGAAAATACTAAGTAATGCTTCATTTTGGCACTCGATGCTGTTATTGGATACCCTTAAACGTGAAGCTTATCCATTAGTTCAGTCTCCTCCAACTTCTCAAATGCCAATTTTACCACCATTTTTTTTATGTCAAATAGAAGAAGATATGAGTGTGAACGAACGCTTAATCAAAAGAAGTTAATCTTCGACAACTACTCATTTGATATTCTCATAGTATACCAAGATGTGAGATCAGATTGAACTTAGACCCTGACTTTAAAACGCCTTTTTATGTCCCCTTCTTAACAAGGCTATGGAAAACACGATCTAGTATTTGTAAGCAGGCCAGAAGGAAGAATCCAGACAGTTCATAAGCATACTAATTGCGAATGGAGAACTTTTAAGAAGCCCACGCATGAAAAATGTGTGTTTTGCAGGAAAGTTTGTTAGGAAAATGCAAAACTTACTGCATTTCCTACTGAAAATCTTACTGCAAAAGTCATTCCACGGTTTTCAATTAATCTCACACCCCTCGTGATTTGCCTCATTTCTAATTGACGCAAATATCCTCTTAAATAGCCTTTGTAGTATAACTTGCAGTGTACTTTGCAGTAAGTGTAGCATCACCGAATTTGTTAAGGGCAACTCAACCTACCAGATATGTGACCCACGGGTCAGGTATCAACATATCCAGATCTAACCTGATTTTTGTGGGTCGGAAATCGGAATTGTGCCTCCAGGCCAATATTAACCGTTCATGTTATGATCATGCCTGTTGTTGCTCGGGCTTGGGCCGAGCCTTCGTCAAAATTGCAATACCCAACTCAAATCTAAAGTCAGATTTATTTCGGGCCGGGTTGGTTCTGGACCTTCTGGTCAAGCAAAGAGTAACCTTAGGCGAAGGTTTTGGGGGAGGTTATTTTTGTAGGATCCACATAGAAATGATCCAAGAGTTTTTTTTTTTGTGAAGATTATTCTCTCACCATAGAGATCACTCTGACCAAAAATCATCCCGTTATGAAACTTCTAACCTCTTCAAAATTAGTTATGAAAATTTAACATAAAATGGACGGCTTGAGTTTTGACTACGTAGAGATGAGAGGGTAATAATTTTCATAACAATATGATTTTCATTGGGATGACCTACATAGTGAGGAAATCATCCTCACTAAAAATCAATCTGAATATTTGTATGTGGTCTCTACACACAAAAAAATAAAATAAATAAAAATAAAAATAAAAACTTAGCATTACTTTTCAACCAAAAGTTTGGAAATTCGGAATTGGAAACACCCCACTATATACTTTGTCTTGTTGGTGGGCTCAATTAGTTTGACTATGTCAAATTGGTTTGACCACAAAAACAATGCGGCAAACTGGAAAGATAAAATCTCTCCCTTAATCTCACTTTCCGTCCCTCTCTTCTTGTTCTCCCTCTCTCACTCGCGCTCTCTCTCAATTTCCACTAATATATTGGACGGTTCAACTGCACCATGCCCCAGTCACACATTTAGGTCATTCCGAATGATTTCTCGGGTCGTTAACTCGAAATAGACATTGGTGGCACCTGATCAATCAGGTTTGATGCAATAAAGCTATTGGAGGTTTTGAGGAACAAAAGATTAATGTTCATAGGAGACTCAATACAATGAAGGAATCAATTGTGTGTCTCTCATACATCCTATCATTCCTGATGTGAAGAAGTCCATTCAGAGAATTCCTCACTTTTATGAACATATTCAAAACTGAGGTACTTAATATCTACAGTACTTAGAGAAAAGAATGTACATGAGACCTCCTATTGTTATCTCTATGGTACAGAATACCCATGTACTTTTGATGAATTCCGGATACTCCAATATTTATAACGGCTTCCCTCTTGAAGATGTCTTCTCAAGAATTGCACACAAAATGCAGCTTAGACCAGTTGATTGATTTCATCCTTGTGTTCTTTGTTATTCCAGGAGTTTAATGCCGCAATAGAGTTTTATTGGTCTCCCTTTATCGTGCGACCAAATTCAGATCATGTCGTGAACTGAAGCACACTGTACATAAGGCTATCCTGGAGTTTAGTTGCCAAACATAACCAAAACTGGGAGGTAGTTGATATCCTGTTTTCAAGAGCTACTTATGGTGGATGTACAAGCCTTAGATCAACACAATGTAAGTAATCGTCTTAACTTACTGCAATTTGAAATTGTATACTTTTCTAGTTTTGGCGACGGTTTTTATGGACAAACCGTCAACAAAGTTTTAGTGTGACTTTTAACAACACTTAATTTTGAACTGTCGCCTTTAGTTTTTTAGAACGTCATCAAGAGTTTTTACCATGCATGATAAATTGTTATTATAAAATAAGTTATAAAACCAATCAGTTCACAATCCCCAAATTCAGACCGTCCTAGCTACGCGCCTATTGATCGATCTTTTTACGAAAAAAAACATTGGCTTATTAAAGATTAGGCACTGGCTGACTAATACACCATGAATGCACTGTTTGAAGATAAGTAACTAAGTCACCCGATGCTTCCTCCAATGTTTTAAAATCCGGCCCGGTCATTCAACCGGAAAAGTTATTAGGTTTGGTTAAATCGGGTCAACCAGTGGGTTGACCCAAATAACCCACTAAAGAATTGTATATTATAAACAGGAATAATATAGTATAAATAGAAAAGCTTATGAAAGTAAACAACAAAAGCTACCTAGCCTAGATGGTAAAAACTTCCATTACTCAAAGTTCTTAGGTTCAAACCTTTTTAAAATATATACATTAAGACCCAGTAAAAAAATCAGACTGTTTACTTGGATTTCCGGTTCAACCGTCTGGGTCAACTGGTTCAAGCAAAAAAGGCCAGTTTTTAAAAAAATTACTGGGTCGGTGTTGAACCAACCCGATTTTTGGACCGAGTCACCAGTTTTTCGGTTGAACCGGTCGGTCCGGTCCAATTTTTAAAACATTGGCTTGCTCTTTATTTTCTCTCTCTTTCTCTCTTTCTCTTTCAGATCACTTGCATATGAAGATGAAGAAGAAGACGATGAAGAAAATGATGATGAAGATGATCGTCGCAGATCTGATTCATCGGCAGATTTGTCTCCCCGGAAAAAATGGTGAAAGCAACCTTCATACAATCTCTTTCTCTCTCTCTCTCTTTCTCTCTAAAATCACTTGCATATGAAGATGAAGAAGAAAACGATGAAGAAAATGATGATGAACATGATTGCCGGCAGATCTAACTCACCGGAAAAAATAGTGAAGTTAACCTACGTACAATCTCTCTCTCTCTCTCTCTCTCTCAAATTTCTTTCTCTATTACTTCCTTTTTAAATAAAATAAGGGTAAATATGTTAATAAAAAATAAATAAAACCAAGTCAAAGAGTTAAAAATGACAGGTGTACATAAGACAAAAAAATTTTGGGTTTAATTTAAAAAACTAAAGTTGGGTGAGGGAGAAGTGAAAGCCAATCCAAAAATGGGGTTCTAGACTAATTCCATGTCTTTTTTTTTATTTAAAGCAAACCTTAGATCTAGATAGTGGTGGTGGTGGCGGCTGTGGTGAGTTGCGGTAGTGAGGTTGTGGTGGTGGTGTGATGTTGATGTGGTGGTGGAGCTAATGGCGATGAGGTGGTGGTGCTGGTGGTGAGATGTATTTAGTTGTTTTTAAAAACGGAGTCCTCTAAAAAATCCTTAAATATAAAGAAGGTTGTTGTTTGGGCTTAGGCCCAAAATTTGAGCATCCCCCTCACCAGAGAGGGGTTATATCTAATTGATCACTTTTTGGCCAAAAGTATGGAGTTTTCACTAAATATTTTTTGAACCAGTTTTTTCACTAAAGTTTTCATTTTACAAACTCTTTTCAACAATCCTCCCAAATAGAAAGTCTCATGTTTAAACGAAACAACCTAACAAATTGACAAGTGTTACATCAAATCAAAGGTTTCAACTAATTTGTTATTATTTACCCATTTCGGCAATTTGACATTTGTAACTCTATAATTAGTCACAAACTCATCTAATTAATGTAACAATAAAGATATAGTCTACATCAACCTTCTCATTCTCCTTCGTTTTGTATTCTTGAGCCATAATTTATGGTATCAAAGCCTTTAAGATTTAACCACTAATCTCACCTTTAGATTTTCTTTCAATTAAGTTGTTACTAATCCACGTCAAAATATATACTGTAGCATTTGATACTTTTATGTATAATTACAAATCATCACCTTCAACCTAAAATATATATGTAATATACCTATAATTCACAATAATAATTTGTCGAGCTACTTGAAGTTATAAGTGTCCTTTTGAGCTCATCCATCATAATGTAAAACTATTTTAGTATGTTCACCAAGATCCTGAGATCATAAGTTGAACCAATGCCACTTTTTCTTAAAAAATGGTCTCAAGTAGTTCTAAGCTGGACAAACTAATAATTTAACTGAAAAATCCCAAACCATTAAGAGAAGTAAATCGGACAATTCCATCATATCTACTGAAGGTTAAAGACATTTTCTATAACTATGCATCCATAGCCTATCCACTGGTTCAATCTCCTCCAATTTCTCAAAATGCGAATATAAGCATCCATTTTGTTATGTAATTTATAATAACGATAGAGGTAATACAATAATATCCTCCTGTGTACGTATGACACTAATAGAAATTTGATGTTCTCTGTGTAAGTGTGTTATAAAGAAGACTAGCTAGCTAGTATTTATAAGAAGTCCCACAAGCAACCACACAATTCATAAGCATCTTATGACTGAGAATTCTCAAGAAGCGCACACAAAATGTGTGCTTCTGCTAGAAAGGTTGTTAAGAGCTATTAAAAACTGGCTAGTTATCGTTTACTTTGCAACTATAGTGGTCCGATTAGAAAGCAGAGAGGTAATATTTCAACAATTTAAAAAGTGGGTAGACATAATAACACACCAAAAAATCTATCGCTCGTGAGATGGATGCTTTTGGAAAAGCCACCTCAGCTTCACTTTGGGCTAGGCCAGGCTTCCAAAACTTGGTCCAAGCCTGTCAACTCATACCTTTGGATCTATTCAAAACTTTCAGTCAAGTCCGTCCATTCAAATTTTTGAGTCTAAAGTTGGGCCCACGGGCTTATTTACCACCACAAGTGTGGGCAATGAAGGTACAGGTCCACGGGCTTATTTGCTGAAGGTGATCCACTGATCCTGGATCATCAAACAGGATGTGAAAGGGTTAACAGTTAAGCTTGATATGAAGTGAATCGCCTGCTAGCAGTGGCGGAGCCACCGTATGCCTAGTGGGGGCAATGGCCCCCACTCAAAATTTGGTAAAAGTTATATAGGTATTGTTGTAAACAGTTAAAAAAATCCTTTTAATTAGGGGAGTTGATGGATCTTACGCTTGTAAGGCTGTTCTAATAAAAATGCCTAATGGTAAGGCTGTAAAATTTGACTAAAATACTCTCTTTTTTCTTCTTTTTTTGATTTTATACTCTGGACTTAGATGGAGATGATCCTAGGGTTGATTTTTTTTTTTTGTTTAGGATAATCTCGTCACCATGTATATCTTCTTAGCCAAATATTCTATCGTTCTAAAACTTTTAATCCAACTAAAAATTGGTTAAAAATAAATAACTCAAATTAAAATTCAGATTGGATGATCCGATGGCTTTTTTTTTGTCACACTATTTAGATCATTCTAAAAGAACACATCATTCTAATAAAAGTTGGTTGAAAATTAAGTTTATGATTTAGATTAAAATTTAAATCAATTTTAAAAGGGATTAAAAGTTTTAGAGCGATGTGAATTATGAAAGTGTGATCTAAAGGGTGAGAAGATCTTCCTCACAAGAACAAAATAAAAATGAAGTCCTTGAATTATCTCTACATGCACCCCACAGGCCGATATAAAAAGTGTACAAAATATGTGGCTGCTAAAGAAAAAAAAAAGTAGCATCTAAATAGAATTTTTCTTTTCTACTTTGGCCCCCACTAGGTTAAAATCCTGGCTCCGTCACTGCCTGCTAGGTCCATTGATTAGGATAACTGGAACCACACTTTGTTGACCCCCTTGTAACGTGGGTCAACAAATCCCCACCATCTAAGTGGTAGGACTCTGATGACTTAAACAGTCAACAACGATCAAACCCATCTTCACTTTCAAGTCAACCATGGTCTACTTCTTATCTAAAATCTAAAGTGAGAAAGTCAATTTTTGTACGGTCGAGATCACCTGATCAAGAGACTTCAAAGGGTCCCATCTACAACAATCTTTTTGACACGTGTCGTTCCGTAAGTGCACCTCTACGTTGTCATGGAGGATAATAAGGATAACAAAAGGAAGAGAGAGAAACAATCTCTCAGCTTAGAGAAGAGAGAGAAAGAAAGAAGATATGGCGATAACGTTGGGGTTATCACTCTCGAGCGCGGGTACTAGGTTTCAAGCTCCTTCAGCTTCACTCACTTTTCTTACAGGCACAAGTAGAAGAACTTCTTCATCTCTCAATGTCACTAACCCCCACACTCGTTCTGGGCTTCTTCATTGCTCCTTCATTTCTTCTCCAACATCCCTCTCGTTCCCCACTTCTATCTCAGGTAAACAACAATCTCTGTCTCATTATTTCGATTATATCTCTGAAAACACCCAATTTGGCTGGTTTTGACTCATGGGTTCTTCTTCTTTTCCCATTTATGTTCATTGTATGTGTGTGTTCCTTGGTGAAATTGCGGTTTACTTGTTTGGGTCTCTTTAGGTTGTCATTGAATTTAATTGATTAACTAAGATTAATATTCATGGGCTATCGTCTTTTTGTCGAATTTCGACCAGCCAATCATAGGGTTCTTCTTTTCCAGCTTTGAGATTGTTTGGGTATCTCCTTTTTTAGGCGAAAAATCTGTACTTTCCTTTCTCTTAAATGCTTATTGAGTTATAGGGTTTAAAACTATATGGATAGCATCAACAATTCTATCTTTTTGCATCTTTACATTTTTCAAAATTTTCAGTATCTTGATTAAGTTTGTTAGTTTGTTATTCAACCAATGGTTGCTGCTCTTATCTATTATGTGTTAAATTTAGCTATTTGGGTTGATAATTGGAAGAATTTTGAAGTAGATAAGAGCATATGGTTATACTACAGAGCTTGTTCTCTATGTTGTCTTAATTGCAGGTATATCTCTGGGGGTAAGTTTGGATTTCAACAAGGGGGTAATAAGGGATAAGAGTCGTCGCTTTGTGGTTAGGGCTGGGAAGGCTGCTCTTTGTCTAACTAAGAGGAATAGATCTCGAAAATCGCTGGCTCGGACTCACGGTTTCCGTAGGCGAATGAGAACCACCAGTGGGAGAGCAGTGTTGAAGAGGAGACGTGCTAAGGGACGGAAAATCCTCTGCACAAAGACCAATCCAAACAGTGGAAAACGGGCGTGATTGCTTATCGTTTAAGGATGAATCCTGTCAGTTGTCAGAGGGTAAATTTGATGTTTATTGCGGCGATTCATGTAAACTTCTTACAATTCAACTTTTGTCTAGCAAAAGAATCGTGTTTCCATCAATTGCATTGTTTTGATAATCCATTTCGCTCATTCTTACTTGAGCATTACTTTCCTTCGTATCGTGATGTTTGTCATTGTTGTTAGTGTTGGAAAAATGCTTAAACCATTTCTACTAAATCTTGTTTGATTTCACAGTTCTAACTAGGATTTTACTATCTCTAGTGTTTTATAGTATAGCCTTTCTAGAGGAGTCTATTACGAGCCGGGATATAGTGTTACTTGTATAGAACTAGTCTCATCACACAGATTCGAAGATTTTGGGATAGATATATCTTTAGTAATGAGCTCTGTCTATTCAGCTAATGCAATCCCGCAATGAAAGAATATCTTACATTGGTATCAATTATGGGTATTCAGTATAGTCATTACCTATGTGTCCTGATTGACGTTCCTTATGTTATCGGAGAAATGGACATTACTGAAAAAGAATATGAAAGTACTACTATAGGAAGGAACTCATACTACGAACACGAGCAAACATGCGAGGATACAAGACCCTGCAGATGCTTCAGTGGTCTCTAACAAAGAAGGATTAGACACTATGAAATCCTATCTACACAACTAGTCCTTGAACTTGATACATTTCGGAGAGTTGACTGCACTGCCCCGAAATTATAACAGAGTTTTTAGTTCCAAGATCAGAGCTTCCATGTTCTTCTATAAGACTATACCCCTTTGAAAACTCGGGCATTTTGTTCCTTCCAAATCCCCCAATGGATAGCAAAAATGAGAATAGACCAAAGACTCGATCCTAATTCATATTGCTGGTTCAGGTAATATCTAGCAGTAAGTAGGCTTAAAGTCCTCATTTTTCTTCATTCAACTAATTAGCAACTCTTATGAGATGATTCCTGTGCGGTATTTCAGTCTTCTGGATCATCCAGATCTCATTGTTGACAAGTGAAAGCATTTATTCATTGAAATAATCAGATTCTATTGTTTAAGGTAGTGTATAGTTTGTGAGTAACTAGCTGACAAACTCGGTTCGAGTCTGAACCATGGATATACAGTCCCTCCTTGGTACATGAATGTAATTCGCATAATGCAAATTTTTGGCACTTACAATTATTTGCACCAAGTTGGAAGTCAACCTGTTCTGAGTTTCAATACGAGGAAGAAGAATAAGAAGAAGAAAAGGTGGCGGAGACGTATCACTGTATCAATACTAAGCGTTGCTTTACGGTTCTGAATATTTGCAATCATTTAAAAACTGCAAATATTCACACCCTCTTTTACTAAATTCATGTTGGTCAGCTGTAACTTAACTCGTATGTTTACAGCTATACACCAAAGCACATGCAAACAGAACTTTGGCTGTGAAAATTTGCAAATATTCAGCACATACCAGATAAGGCCATAGATTTTGCCAAGAGGGAAGTGTTGGTATTAGATTCTGCAAAGAAGATGCAGCTTATGCTCTTAAGGAGTGAAGATTAGTAAAATTTTCTTGGGAAGTCAGAGCAGAATTCATGTAGAGGTTTCACTAGACAATCTTATTAATGAAGCTTCAAACAAGATACCAAAAGGTATCTAATAACATGTTAAAATTTTCGACACTTTATAAAGTCATTCAAAAGAATGCTTTTTAACCAGTTTGAAATGCTGAAAACCAGATTAAACAATTTAAAAAAAAAAAAAAAAACCAAGAAAATTATTCCACTGACATCAAACTTTTAAATTTTTTAACGACTGACATCCCCATGTAATTTGATCCATCTTTGGTTTGTTCAACTGAACACCTTGGAGTGTGTCCAGTTTATTGGAAGGGTTAGGGTTAGGTATATTTATTAGTGTCTGGTTTAACAGCTACAATCCATCTTAACAGGTGATCAGAAAGGTTCACATGGATCAGCTTTATCACAACTGAAATAGATGATTATCAATTTATGTTTGGGTTCAAAGAAAAACAATCCAAGTATAAATGAAGTAGATTCTTTTGTGAACTGGAAATTCAACCATTGAATCAGTTGAACCAGTTCTTTAAACCATTTGTAGAGAAAATGTTTATTTTCAAAATTGGGCTGATTTTCAAAATTTGGAGATTTGATCAAGTCATTCTATATCTTACCAAAGGGAATTCTAAAAATTTGGCGCCTTTACTTGGCATGTTTGGCGGCAGTTCTCTCTGTGTCGTTCATTGTGTTTCTCTCTACACCTATTAGTAGTTACGTTATCTGCGTCATTAATGGTGCTTCTTGCCCTAAGTGACTAGAGCAGAAGCGTTGAAGCATTCAATTAAAAAATGTCTCAAACTTTAGAAAACCTCCAAATTAGAACCACGAGAGCAAAGTTCGAAGCGTCACCTCTATACAACAGTAATGGTTACTAATTCTCCATCACCTAAGTTTCAAATGGTATAAAGAAATACCAATGGGTCCAACTAAATCAGACAATGGTCCAAAGATTCCAAACCCAATTTGACAATTTTCTGGTTCAAAAATCAAAATTGTCTTGGGTATTCAATTAATCCGGTACATTTTAATAACTGACCTGACTGAACCAGCTAATTTGGCTGTGATCATATCACCATCACTTACAATTATAGAGATCACGTGATCAGCCAACTACGTTAGTCAAAATTTGGCTGATCAAACCATCATCTCTTACCAAGAAAATGAAATCAATAGGTACAGTTTAGGTTTTCTTTTAGTAACATTTATTAGTTGAACCAAATAAAGCTACCTGACCTAATCCAGTTTTACACTGTACTTGCTACTGCATGAAAAAGAACCACTTCACATTTTAGTCCCACCCACTACTTTACAAATCTCTTTTAAGCTTCATTTTTAGATACAAGTTTGATTTTCTTACACCAAATTCTCTCTCTCTCTCTCTAGAGATTTCCAAATCTTCCCCTGCTTTTAGCCTTCATGTGGATGGTGTTGTGTTTAGGTCTTCTCAACAAAACTAGGTAAATGAGTTGCACAGGTGCAATGCATATAATTAGACAAGAAAGAATAATATGTACTACAAATCATTAACTGTTTGTGAAATTGGTGCAACTCTTCTTTGAAGAGTTGCTTGTTGAGCTAGAGCCAAAACCAACTACAAAAACCAACCTAGCTCCTTCTAACAAGATCAGAAGAAGAATAGCCAAGCAACCTAAGGCTTAGGCATGGAAACTAGTATTAGCATTACCCTCATCAACCAGAGATGGAAGTTATGTACTTTGGCAAGCTTACTAGGTTGCTACATTCTCATATTATGTCTCAAATATCAGTACCAAGGGCCGGGTCGATCCGCTTTCCAAAGCATAAGATCAACGACGACAGCAGCAACGACCGCAGCAGCAACCGAAACCGAAGCAGCAACAGTAGCAACAACAACAATAACAATAACGAGGAGGTCCGAAGATCTTGCTACTACTACTACTAATATATACCAGAGTGATGAGCAACAAAATGTATCTAAACCAACATATCCTTTGATGTATAATGGAATGGATGACCAGTTATGGGTGAATGAATCGAAAAAAGTGTGTAATATCTTTGATGGGAGATGGGTTTACGATCCGAAAACAAATCCATTGTATAAGGCTTCGCAGTGTCCGTTCCTTAGTGATCAAGTGAGTTGTCGAAGGAATGGACGGCCGGATTTCGAGTATGAAAGATGGAGATGGGAGGCTAAGGACTGTGAGATTCCTAGGTAAGCTAAGAAAAGTATGTTTAAATTATGTACAAAGATATGACTCAATTTATGTTGATTTCAAAATACTTGAATTTGGTTTGATCAGGTGGAATGGGAAGGAGATGTTGGAGAGATTGAGAGGGAAAAGGGTGATAATTGTTGGAGACTCACTCAATAGGAACCAGTGGGAGTCTCTCTCTTGTCTTCTTTACTCTGCTATCCCTTCCAGACGTGCCTTGGTAGATGTTCGAAATGGTCACTATATGATTTTTAAAGCCAAGGTAACTGTTCTTCAGTTGCATGTTTTTTCAATTTTATGTTCTCTTTCTAGCAGTTTTCAGGGGTTCTCTCTCTACTAAATTTTAGATTAGAGGAATCTGAAATCTAAAATTGTCTGATCATCGACCTACATCCACGGCAGAAAGCCTGCAGGCTACATATAATCGATCGATCGATAACGATTACAACATGATTTGTAGCCTGCTTGCGAATTTAATACTCTCTCTCAAGAACACAAGCAATTTTAGGATCGTTTGGTAAAATCATTTGAAAGTTTCACTTCCAAAAAATTAAAAATTAAAAAAAATATTTGATTTTCATTGAAGTCCAAATATTTCAATTTTATTTGAATCTGCAGTAAAAAGAAAGCTTTAACTTTCTTTTAGTTCTTTACTAATTTGGCCTTATTTTCCACATCTTTAAATTTTCATCACTTGTCAATTCAAATTTCAAAACCTATTTTCAGTTTTCATTAAAGCCATCTTAATTTATGTTTTCCATGGAATACAATTCCTAACCATTCAAGAGTCTTTTTTTGCAAACTCACTATGAGAAACATTTTGAATAATTAAAGATGCATTTGTTGCTGTTACAGGACTATAACTGCTCTGTTGAGTTCTATTGGAGCCCATTCCTTGTTCAACTGGACAAGACCCAACACAACAGTGTTAAGCTTCTAAAGCTCGATACACTTTCGGCGTCAGCTACTCGATGGCGAGATGCCGACATTATGGTTTTCAACACCGGTCATTGGTGGACACACCGCGGGAAACTCCAAGCGTAATTCATCCTTCTCTTCAGACATTCACACATACAAATACACGCACATAAACACTGATTTGTAATTTGAACAAAACCTTACGGATTAAGAACAATGCAGGTGGGATTTCTTCCAGCACGAAGGGAAGTTGGTGCAGAATCTGGAAGTGGAAATTGCATTTGAGATAGCCATGAAAACATGGGCTCGTTGGATCGACCTCAACGTCAATCCATCTAAAACAACTGTCTTTTTTAGAGGCATCTCTCCTGAACATAAAGGGTATGTACAAACCTTGGTTTAAAAAAAAAAAAAGAGGAGTTTTCAGAAACTAGGATACAACCCAAAAATCTCGGTTCATCTGAAAACTGTTTCAAATTTAAGTAACTGGTAAAAACAGATAAAGTTCGAAAACACCAAAAATGACTTTTTTCAACTTCAGATTTTGGGTTGTTTACAGAATTGTATTCAAAAACTCACTTGGTGTTTTCGAAAACAATGATTATCTAGGTCACGAACCAAATGTGTAACTAACAATTCAATTATCAGTTCAGTGATTGACAATTCAATTATCAGTCCAGTCGGATGAACGCCATAACAACAACAGTTCATAATATTTATCAGTTTGAATGCATGTTTGTTTGAAATGCAGAGAACAATGGTGCTACAATCAAACACAACCCATCAAAGATGACTCGTACGCAACATCATTTCCGAGACCCATACTCGAAATTGTGGACAAAACAATCAGAGAAATGAGAACACCAGTAAAGTACTTGAACATCACAAAGCTTTCTCAGTATCGTAAAGATGCTCATCCAACAGTGTATACAAGTAAGCAAGGGAAGCTGTTGACAAAGGACCAGAGAGAAAAACCAGAACAATATGCAGACTGCAACCACTGGTGCCTGCCCGGATTGCCTGATACATGGAATTCACTATTGTTCACCTCCATCTTCTTTGATTCATGGCGAGACATTTTATAGGCTGAAATTTACTTCCTTGATCTTTTTTTGTTTTTTTTTGTTCTGTTTATTTTCTTTTCCTTAACATGGAAATCAAAATTGTAGACATAACAGAGAATCAATATGATCCTCTTTTTCTGATAGGTGAAGCCATTCAGATCATCCCAAACAGCATGTTACTAGTTTTCAGTAAAAGTAAATCCCGTTTCTCACTGAAGTCTTCAAAAGTGCAGAAAATAAAAACTTCACATTAGATGTGTTTTATTTGTGGTCTCAACTCTCGAACATGAAATACGTCTATCTAGATGAACCAAGTATTGAAGCATTCCAAGTACAATTCATCCACTCTTGGTATCAACCAACCATAATGAGAATTTATGTCATTTGAACACTTCTATAGAAGGGTCAATTATGCGTGTTTTGTCGCGCACATGTTGTGCTCTTGTTGAATTTCAACACTCCAAGTGACTCTTATGCAGCACCTATCAATTCTTTGCTTTTTTTTTGTGGTCGACTCCATAAGATTCGCTCAGAATCGTCCATGTGCCATTCAGGTTGTGATTTGAATTTAGGGGGTTACGACTTGGTACAATTTTGACATCCCTGGCTTTTATTATTACCAACACTTTATCATAGAAAGATAACAAATTCTATCTGTGAGTTAAAGACCTATTTGTAATGAATATACCTTCAAATTTTATTTTTCTTACCTAAAAGTATATGATACACTTCATAATATATTATTTTTATTTGTAACATTATATTATGAATCTAAGATGAATGCATTTTTTACACTATTTAAAATATACTGTTATGCAGCTTGTGCTCATCTTACCCTATTTTTCAAGGTTTAACAAATCAGACATTCGGAACCCATGTCAGACTGATATGGGTGCCTGTATTATCTATGCAACATACATGGAAAATAGAACACAGATCTTCAAACAAGCAATTTTGTTCATAATTGACAAGAAAAAGCAGAACACTTGGAAAGTTTGAAATGTAAAATGCTTCTTTCGGAAAGCAATAAATAGAAGCAGTAGTATACTGCAACCACATCAAAGGTTGCAACTTCTTAAAATATGTATTCCATTCCACTAGAACTGATTGATATATACTATCTTAGTTTACTTACCTCATATTAACATCTTTGTATAAATAAGAGTGCGAAGACACTTTGTCCATGACTACTGATGTAGAGCAGCAACATCATCTTCATCACACATTCAGCTGGACAGACAGGGCTGTAGAACCAGTCGGTTGCGTGGTTATTTACAGAGAGAACTTGTCACTATACCTAAAGAATCTCCCACTCTGACTCGCAGAATTCATCAGTTGATAAACTCCTTGAATCCAACTTTTTGGTGAGAGTGGATGGAGTGGAAATATCTACTCTCTGCTGGTTAGTTCCAGCATCCATGTCTGCATACCAAATGGCTAGCTGCTCATATTCCTTCTTCTTTGATGACCCCATTCTCGAAGCAAAAGCATCCCGGATTTTTTTCTAGTAAAAATAATATCTCAGTTAGTCTTCTTTTTTAGCATTAATATCAATCAGTCTGTCTCTAAACATGTGTTTGCGTGTGGGTGTGTTTCTATTAGCGAGGTATAAACAGGTCGGTTCCAGTTCGGTTCTTGAAACCCAGAACCTGAACCTATTAAATAATCGGTTCCGGTCGATTCTCGGGCATTTTAGTTCCGATTCCCCAATATTTAATTTTATATGCAGAAAATGTTATAAGTAATAGAAAATCAAAGGTAAGCATATCTGTAAGCCGGTACCGGAAGCGGTCACAATACTAACGGTTCCTGTTCCTATTGCTGCCAGTTCCAGTACTGAAATATGTGGAACCGGAACCAGGGAATTGGTTCCGTTTTCATTCTGTTCGGTTCCCTGGTGCCCATTGACACCTTACTCTGTGTTTGAGAGAGAGAGAGAGAGAGAGAGAGAGAGAGAGAGAGGTGTAGATATTGCATACCTTGTATGATCTGTGTTTGCCTTCCCTGCAAGAGACGGTGAACGGTTGCACAACTATACAACTATCCTCAAGCTTCACATTGTCGAATTGTTCAATGGTCTTCATGACCATCCCAACAGTATCATCAGCCTCCTCCACTTCTAGGCCATCATCATCAGATCTTCCTGTAATAAATGGACCTTCATCAGTTAAATAAATTCATCTAAGATATAACAAAACTAGAGTGCAATGTGAATTGTTAACATACATACACGAGAAGTGAGAAAAAGTTTATAAGAAAAATAAAAAAGAAGAATATTATTTGTGGAAAGATTCAAAAGCACACATAGCAACAGACTCCTAGAAGTATACGCATAATGTGGATCACAATACATAGTCCAAATTATCAGAATACACAATGTGATCCAACTCGAGGGTCGTTTTCAGAAAAGCATCAGAATTTTAGGACTTGAAATAAACAGTACTCTTTGTGGAGGACTAGCAGAAAAGAGGCCACCAATAGATAAGCTCATAGCAATCAGAGGGAGTTTTAACCATTTTCCACCAATAATCACCTCTATAGCAATTCTCCTCAGTCAGAGCCATGACTACCCAAATAAAAAGATTATCATAATTTTTAATAATCTTAATATAATTTCTAAGAATCTTAATAGGAAGTAAGGAAAGGGAAGTGAAAAAAATGAAATGTGATTATAACCACATTGTAGTCACTAATGGAGAAAGAAAGGTAAAGGGCATATTTCGTTCTTCTAACAAATTCCAGAACCTTAGAACTGCATTTTGAAGTGCAGCAGAATACCGTTGAGGAAGAAGCCATCATGAGAAGTGATGCATCCCATCAGAAGCCAAAGACAATAGGAATCACTGAAAAATGAGAAAGAGTAAATTAAGCATTTCTGCACCACATTTACCAAATTCGGGCGGCGGAGTCATAAAAGCCTCTAATTCTGCATCTTTATAATACTGTTCATTCCCATCCGTAGAAGATTCCATTGAAGACTCCATCATTGCCTTGAAAGTTGTTAAAGTTTCTATGACTGCCAAAGCAGAAGTTAGCAAAGAGAATATAGAAACAAAAAAGCATTTGAACGAAGTAAAATATGGAACAAATAGAAAGTCACCATTTGGTTCTGTTGATAAGATGCTGCTGGATGGAGTCACTCCCATCTCCATTGCTTTGTTCTCACATAATACAACTGGTGGAACAAAAAGAGCATTAGGATCATCAGCACCGCGACCACTTTGACCCAAAATGCAACTATCAATAGTTACTCCACGGTTTGGAGAGTTGTCCACTGTAACCTCAACTGAATTTTGGGATAACATCTTTTTCAGTGTAGCACAGGCTTTTTCGTGATTCTCGCTGCGTAGTCCGCTGAAAATTGATTCTCTACTTGAAACATCCCCAGCAGAATCAATTGATTTGGAAGCATCAGATGGAGGAAGATTCTCCTTAATAGAATCTCCTCCAATATGAACACTTGACTTCTTACACATCCCAACATAACCATTTTGTTCTTGTGGTGACTCTGAACCTGACACTTTAACAGCATAAGCAGAAGATGGAGGAATCAAATGATCTTCCTCCTCAACTTCAATAGGCAATGATGCTTGAGTTGAATCTCCCCCCACAGAACCAATTACCTCTGAGACTTCATGAGAAGGTGGATTCTCCTCTATAGAATCATCTTCAATGCATACCTTAGACTTCTTGTGCTCATCAACATCATCATTTTTTTCAAGTGACAAGTCAGGATTAGCCTCTTTAGCAGGACCGACAGAAGCCAGAGGAAGCAAATGAGTTATTTTAGGAACTCCACTCAAAAATGAAACTAGACTTGAATCCTTCACCGCAGGTGCAATTACCTCCAAAATCTTATGAGGGGCATTGTCTTTTATAGGATTATCCTTAGCATCTAACTTCGGCTTTTTACAGGTTCTGAGTTCAGCATTTTGTTCTACAGAGATGTCAGAGTCTTTCACTTTATGAGGATCTTCAGAAGATGGAGGGAGCAAATCATGCATGACTTCTGCACAAAATTTTTTAATATTTCCACCGACATTCTGCACCTGATTTTCGACATATTTAGCTGTGTCCTGCCAGAAAAGTAAACATTATTGTAAGACAACTGATGGGTTTAATTGAAGTCTATATAGTAAAGGTTCTCTATCCATTATGTGATTTCGTGCCAAGTAGCACAATTTCGGGCCCAGAAACCCCATGAATATTATACCACTTCTTTTCTTTTATAAAACAAATGATTTATAATGTTTAACCACCTCTTGATGAACCTACATCTCTAAGATCAGCCTGATTGTGTATGCTCAAAAGGCTGGCAAATATAAAATCAATGAAACAGAAACAAAGAGGCAGCAAACCATGTACCAATCGAGAGAGGCTTTTTCATAATCACACGCACAGATATATTACATGGAGCATACATTGTCGATGTACGTATTAGTAATTTACATGCATATATACAGGATCCTCCATCCCACACCCCCCACACCCCAACCACCAAACCCCCCACACCACCACCACTGTGACCCCATACATGTGGGAGGGATGAGCTAGGGACTAATCTTTTGTGAGAATAGCATGTTACAATCTTACCATTTTAAGTTTGTTTAGGCATCTCCACGTGGGCCCAACATGCATGGTTGGGGCATTTGATCCCTCCTCTATATATATATAGTTAGTTTGGTAGTCTTGTAACTAAGAGATGTCTCTTTTGACTCCAGCCAAAAGAAACTAAAAATTAGTTTATAGACCAATCAAATATATAGAGAATATTAAGAATTTTAAAGAGGATTTTACATTAACTTGATGATTGCAATGTTTTAATAGTTTATCATCATCTCATAAATATGGGGCGATTACCAACCACTATTACTAGTTTGCATAGATGAGAATAACACCAACTTATTTACCAAATAGTGTTAAACAGGGTTAATATTGTCATACTGCTCCCTAGTCCAACTACCCTTAAAAAACATCATTTAAATTCAAAACAAATTATGAAACCATCCTATTATTCAACTCTGAATTAGTTTGAAAATTTACACTTGATGGGTTAGCAATTTAGCATAATACCTACTAGGTGAACATGTGTATTTATGTTTGACTAACTAGATAATGTCAATTGTCGACTGAGGTGTGAATATCCATCAAATGAAATGGTGAAAGAACTCACCACAAGACCACACAAGGGACTTGTTAGGATAAAAAAAAAAAAAAAAAAGCAATGATTCCCTTACATGGCAAATAGGTTTTATTTAATCTTATTTTAATCACTACATACCTGGCTCATAATATCCTCCACCTCCAGGCACATAGCTTCAAACTTCTCGTATATGTTCCCGACCCAGGTTATACCTTTACGTTTGAAATCCATTGTTAACATAAATAAACTTCACTTGAGTAGGAGCTTCAATCTTCTACCTCTGTCTTAGGGATACAAATTTCTTTGGTTCTTATTCCAAGAACACGATACTTCTCATCTGTGGAAATGGGATGAAACCTTTGTCAGAACTCAAATTAGATGGATCCACAATATGCTTTTCTACTGAACCATAATTTCTACATAACAGGAAAACATTAAGAGGAAATAAAAAGAATAGCTTCGTACCAAGAAAATGCGCTAGATCAACTAGTTTACTTAAACATTCATGAAAGTTTAAAAGGAAAGCAAGGCCTAACATATCAAGCAAAGATGTTTCGCCGTACAGTTTCATTGTTCATCTGGGTAAGATAGGGACCGAAAACCAAGACTATATTGTTCTTACTAACCTAGTTTGTTGAAATTCTCCAGCAAAAATGGAATAAGTATTTAATATAATGGATAGAAATATCACAAACAGACTTTCAATAGTGGGCATAAAAACTCCCCCAGTTGGATTAGATTTAGGCATAATGCTCTCTAGGTGGCTATAATGCATATAGAAAGAACAAATCATAAGCTTCTAAGCTTCATATGTGGATACCTCGCTTGATAATGTATATACCTACAATTCGTTATACACGAGAAGACATACAATTTTTATTATTCTCTTCTCAATGAAGTACAGTTTTTTAAGGGAAAAAAGAAAAAGAACTAAGGAAAGAAGATGTGGCATTCCAACAAATATGTATAGAACTACCCAATGCTTCGCATAAGTGCATTGATGCAAAAAAAAACATCAGAAGAATTGCTAATTTTTTGTTTTTGGGTGTCCAAGGGGGTTAGTAATTTGCTTAGCAAGCTAAAAGAAGAAGATATTATTTCAGAACAAAAGACTTGAGATGCTCAGAGTTGACAACCCTGTGAACTTTGATACTAGTCCTAGCATCATCCATACCATAAATCTCAATCCAATAACCAACCCTAACAAATTCTCAAAAGAAAATTCTCTGTACTCTACCCCTTTTATTATATCATATAAAATTATTTCTTCATGCAATTAGCTAGAAATTTCAGCACAGAAGCAAATAAAAATACCCAACTTTATCACTTCTGAACAAACAAGTTCTAAAGCAACCAAAATAAGATGAAAATAAAAAATCATCAATTTTTCAGCATAATTAGTTAAACCCTTCTCTCTTCTTGCCCTTCCCATCCCCTCCCAACAAACCCAAAAAGAAAGAGACAAAAATAGAACCGAACAACCCAGTACATCGATCAAAAAAAACAGAAAACCAGTACAATCCATCGAAGAACCCGAAAAAAAAACCCAAAGAAACACTTAATGATCAGCACAAAGTGGAGATTATGAAACAAAAAATACTGAAACAAAGACTAAGTGTTGATTGAACTAACCAAGTACTGAGAATCAAAAAACACAGAAGAACAAACCTGCAAAGGATCAAAGATGATGAAGAGTAGACCAAAATTCTCTGTTTGGGGGAAAAACGAAACCCCACGAAGAATCGGAAAGAAAAAAAATATTTTTCAGAGAAGTCGAAACCGAGAGAAAAGGAAACAAAAAAGCTAGAGAGAGAAAGAAAGAGCGAGGTGGAATTAAAATCCAGTGAAAGAAAGATCAAATATTTAGCAATTTCGGTCAGAAAAGGGTAATTAAGTAAAAAAAATAGACTCGTACTTACTACAGAAATATACGGCTTTTTATAACAAGTCACTCCAGATTCTGCAGAAGTAAAAAGGAGTCCCTCTTTGATACCGATATGATTTACTACTTGCCACGTTTACATTTTGTGGGTCCCACTGGTTTGGTTTTATTGTATTTTTAAGCCGTTGGATCTTGTGTTAAAGTTGCCAAAACCAATACGTTTGTTTTGTTTTTAAGCTTAGGTGGGGGAAGTAGTAGATGAACTAGGGCAATCCATGTAGCATCTTAAAATGTCAATTGATGGGGATCAATTGTTATTAGTTTAGGGATTGTGATTGAGTCGGAACCAATGAAAGGCAACGATTTTTTTACTTTATGGCTATTGCATGTTACATTGGAAATTAATTATTAGCCACGTTTTTAAGTGAGTGAACCCTAATTTCAAGGAATTAAAATTGCAAATAAACAATAGAATTTGTAATATTTATACGAAATTGACCTAATTCCATGGAATTCAAACACTATCAAAACACAATCTTATAGGTTCCAATTTTAGTTCTTAAATTCGATCCTACCACCTCTAGGTCTGGTTCTACTACGGCCATATCCAACTCTGAATTCTATCTAACTCAATATATTGTGAGTCCTAATCGTATTGCCTTAAAAAAAATGAAAAAGTTAATCCCCTAAGAGGAGGATTGAAAGTTAATTATCCTATCAAAAAGAAAAAAAGAAACGAAAATAACTAATTCTAGTTTTTCGGTAAAGACACCTATTTATTTGCATGTATAAGCTAGTACAACTAGTAGTGCCTATTATTATTGGCAACTTAACTATTAGGTCTATTTTCGTTTGTATTGAACTAGGTATATCGTCGTGCCTCCGGCACGGCTCAAAACCTCGAGAGAGAGAGAGAGAGGACGCTGCTTACAGGGAATTTTGAGAGAGAGAGGGCAGGGAGAGAGAGGGGGAGCCTGCAGAGAGAGGGGGGAGCCTGCTTCAGAGAGAGAGAGAGGGCAGGGAGCAGAGAGAAATCGAGAGAGATCGAGAGAGAGGGCAGGGAGAGAGGCTTATCAAGCAGCACACATTTTATAAAGAGGACAACTCTGCCCCCGTCCTTAATTGTATAATAGATTACTGATCTTATTTTTTACGGACTCACCTTTAAAATATATATATATATATATATTTAATTTTTGTTCCTATCTCTAAAACATCATGCTAAAAAATTATTTTTATTTTTATCCTTGTTAATGTACTTGCAAAGCACGTGTCGTTCTCCTTCTAAACAAAGGCGAAATGATTATAATTAAGACTAGAATATATTATATCCAAATTGGTTCTAATTCTTAATCTTTCGAGATCCAGTACTAATCTGGTAGACCCGTATCTTAGGGTAAAACATTGACAGGCTGCATAGTCAAATGTCCTTAATAATTTTTTTCTTTTTTATTTAATGCCAAGGGATATTATACATTAATTTAATTTAATAACAAATTTTGGGCCCACTAGGGTTGGATTCGTGGCTCTCTTTTTCTGAAACGTATGCGTACTACCGCAAGAAAATACAAATCCTAATCCAAAACTGGTAGGTGGACTCTATTTAGAGCTAGGTTACCATTTCTTTCTTTATAAATAAAAGGGCATGAAAAACAAATTCAAAGTTTCATATCAAATGGAAGATGCTAAAGCCACGTGTAAAAGACCCTTTACTCCAAGGAAAAGTATTATGTCACGCTATTGAATCAAAAAAAGACAAAAAAACCAACTTCAACTTGAAGATACAACGGTTTTGGTTAGTAAGGGCATATTTAGTGGAATCATGGATTTTCATTTTGATAGTAAAATCCAAAAATTTATATATCCCAGCAACTTTCTACTATCTAAGTAACTTTCTACTGTTCAAGTGATTAATAGTGAAGTGATGATGTGATCATCGTGAGTGAAAATACGATCATCTGATGGTCGCTCAGGTTGCAAAATTTTAAAAAAATTGGGTGCGACCTACCATTTGATCATCACAAAAGCCTTAAACATAGAACAATTAGCCAATAAATATGGGATTTCCAAAAAGAAAATGGCGTTGTTGCATTAAAGTGCATAACCAACTGATGGCCGTAGCTCTCAATCACGCCTCCTCCCATTCTTCTACTATTCCCTCCTCATCCTTAAATCCATAGATCCATAGATTAAGGAATTGGATTAAAGGGTTCCCACCACCCTTGCCCTAAGTTTTGGAGATGTTAAAATAAACTTTATTCATGGACTGCAATATACAAATTGGATGCTAATATGTTTTAGACAAACAAAAGGGAAACTCTACCATTACACCCTTCTTATTCTTACTCATGGATAGATGTGGAACTCACATGAAGAAAATCGTCTTGAATCATTTGTATGTTTAATTTTAAAACAACGTTGTTTTTCTTCTTGAGAATGATGTACGTTATAAGATCATTTTCACATCATTAGGTCATCTCTGCATGCAAACCCCACATAAGTCTCTCATGTCATAAGTATCTTGAGTGCCAATTGTAGCAACCATCAACCTACCGCCACATCCTTGTTATTTCAATGAGGCTTGAAAGTAGTTCAAAGCGAGTCATTTAAGTCCATTACGTCACAACCATTAGAGGTCAAATAGGTTGGATCTTTCCACCCACCCTCTCAAATCTTTTAGACAGCCCACTTTTATGCATGTTATGCTTACAGTCTACTTACACTTCCATGTAGGCCCATGTAAAAATAGTTCAAAGGCTGATTTTTTACTAACAATGTTGACCGGCATTGGTCGTTGAATAATCGCGATGTGGTCCCACACATTAGAGTTAAGAATAAAAGTAATGTTAGCATGGCTCACCTTTGAAAAGGTATATCAAAAAACATTTGCCACCATCGCTTTTAATTTTTTATTTTTTGGAATATTAAAATTTAGTGGTAACAAACAACCCATATTGTGTGTGTAGCACAGAGAAGGGAGAAGATTAGATGCCCTGATGGATGGATGGATGGATGGTAAGTACAAGTTTAGTATTTCTCTGATCCAATTTACCTAAAACATCCCATTTTGAACTTGGATTTTAATTTGTTTCTTTGACGTATAACCAAACTTTGCTCCTCCACCCAAATTAGCCACTTGCCAAACTCACTCTTCAAGCTTTGTTTTAACGTGAGAAAGAAGTGTGTTATTTTGCGCCCCCTTCTCTTTTAACGGAGGTGTACCAAGGTTAACCTAAAGCGCAACCTGAACTCCCGACTTTGGGTTTCTAATGAAATATGACTTGTCTACTGAAATAATGATTTGTCCCCATGGAAGTTGAAAAGGAACCCTAAACATCGCAGAACCACATGGCTGCAAAGACAAGCCACACCACAGTTCATTTCCAAAACCTGATCCACCACCCAACCTAATTGCATGTTGTAGCATGACTTGAACCTATCATCATTACAGCAAACTTTTTTCAATTGTTAAAAAGACCAGACTTTTTTTTTTTTTGGTAGGAAACAGATATGATTATGGACAAGGATAAGAGGCCAGTGGCCTAATAATAACAGAGTCTAAGTTTAAAACATCAAAAATAAAAGAGGGCGCCTCACTCGAAGAGCACTTGGATGTTGAGGCCAGGCGAAGACATCCGCAACTTAGTTGACTAGGCAAGGAACATATAAAAAAGTAGCTGAACTGAAATAATATTATAAAGATCTAACTTCTTCCAAAAAAAAAAAAAAGCTTTAGTACTTTTGGCGGCTGTAGTAGATAGATAGTTAACTATATTAGGGACCAGACCCTGTTGAACCTCCCCGATTGGTCCTTAATCAATGCTACAGAACAAACGGTGAAGAACAAACGGTGAAGAATAAAGTCCAATGTTTGATCTAGATTAGATTTTAAGGGAATGATCTACCAGCCCTTGCATTGAGCCAAAACATGTTGGTGTCACACTGGCACCATCCCATTCGGACTAACCTAAAGAGTAGTAGAGGACTTGGTACAGTGGCGGAGCCAAGATTTTAACCTAGTGGGGGCAAAAATAGAAAAGGCAAACTTAATTTCTATTCACCTTTTCTTAACTAGAATCCACATATTTTTTTACACTTAGTTTACATCAATATGTAGTACTTAAATGGAGATGACTGAAGGATTTTATTTTTCTTTCTTTTTTTCTCTATTGTGAAATAGATCATCATTTCATCACATAGATCTACAACTTTTAATTACATAAAAAGATCTTCTCTGAAAAGATCATCCTCACAAAAAAAATCATCCATTAAATCATCCGAAGTTGATCCAAATTTTAATTTGAGTCATTTATTTTGTCAATAATTTTAACTAACTTTTAATTTGGTTAAAAATTTAGAATAATATAATCTTTGGTAAGGTAAATGTACATGGTGAGGAGAATATCCTCACGGAGGTCCAAAATTGGATGTATGAATGGTTTAAAACCTAAGTGGGTGTTAAAAAAAAAAAGTGGTGTGAAAGTATAATTTTTGAGTCAAAATTAATTTTATAAAAAATAAGTCAAAATTAAAAATTTTCCCTTAGTTACACTCCCAATTAAAGATTTTTAAATTGTTTTAAAGGACAATTTAATAGAAATAAATAACTTTTACAAATTATATATATATTTCAAACAAGTGAGTGGGGGCAGCTGCCCCCACTGGGCACATGGTGTTATCAACCATAGTGCCGCCATGACAGCCGAACGTAATAAAGTTATGTAATCATGTAACGAGTGGTAACGTTAAAGGGTACTGTCTCCCTCTCTCGTAAGTTGGTTTCTCTCTTCACCCAATCGCTCTATTACGTCAATTCCACAAATTATTTTAAGTTGAATCAATTTTAGGGCTTTTAATGGTTCCAAATCATTTTGATTGATAACTTTCTAGAGGTTTTTAGTTAGGATTTTATTAGCAATAGGGTATTTAAACATTCTCCTATCATCGTATTGTGTTGCGTACAATATTGGTTGCATGCGATTTTTAGGTTGAAAACATTACATGCGTTACAAATCATACAATACACCCCGTTGTTATTCATTTCCCTCCCATGGATAACTAAACAATGAGCAGTGCTACTCTAGGTCTGTTTAACAAGAAGGCTGATGCGCCTGACGAACATTTTACAAAATAACTTGGTCAAATTTCAAGAATACCCAGACGACTGAAAGTGCCCTACCAACATTTTACAAAATAACTTGGACAAATTTCAAGAACAGCCGGGTGTTGGAATTGCCCAATCTCAACATCTAGAGAGGCCATTTTGTAAAATATTCCGAAATATTCACACCCTTTAACAAGTTCTCACAAATACCATAGATACACGCATTGGCAAATTATAGATGGATTACATTTAAGTGTATTAGCTATCAAAACCATAAGAAAATTACAAGGTCGTTATAATAAAAACAATCATAATTAGAAGGACAAAAAAAAGACCCTTGGATCAGAATTCAAATGGTATGTGTAGGATATTAGAGGAGAGAAATACTAGGGAGTTGGTGGTTAACTTGTCCATGAGTTCTTTACCGTTCTTTTCCTTGGGACTGGTTACATTTTATGCCACAAACAAAATACCACCAGTGAATATGTACATCCAGAAGAGAAGAAGATAGCCACAACGACTACGACAAACTCCAAGAACTTGAGCTTCCCCTTGTTAAAAAGAATAAAAGAGGGGCATAATACCTCCTTCCCCCACGTCGAGGGACGAAACCACATCTTATTTATATCTACAACCGTACACTTGCTTGTTTATTAGCTAACAACCAACAAGGAATTATGAACCACCTACCTATTATTCTCAAAGCTGGGTACACCAAGACATAACATGGGGGGGTACTAGACCAATGGCACTAGGGTTTAGCCACCAACCATACGACCAGCATATTGCTGCGATTGAGAACGCCAACAGATAAACACCAATGAACCAAACCATTGAAGTAATTCATTCAAAAGACTGCTCAATTTAAAACCCACCACCTAAACCGGGCAAAACAAATACGTCAAACTAAACACCATATCATCAGTGACATCTGGAGCTACTTATCAAACTGTAACTGAACCCCAAACACACGACAGGCATCAAGGAACAAGAATTCCACACAGTAAATTGGTCTCATCTGTGAAACATGAACGCTAAACAAGCCTTATCAGGAAAATTTACTAATACACACCCAGCAAACCCATTAGGTTTAGTAATTCGTGTTGAAACATGGAATCTTTGTGAGCAGAAGTGTACCGGACTTCCCCAAACTGTAAATACTCCATTCCCTTTTATGCCTTTATTCATGTATGCAATTCACTTGCACTTGTTATGCAGAATTCAAAAAAAATCATGACTACAAATGGAGAACAATTCTCCGCTTTATCACAACTTCTCATATAACGTAACACCTAGACTTACCATGTAGTAGCCTCTTAGCTGGATGCAAGTCCTTCATAACACTAAAAAGCCCAAATCATTTCTAAGAGCTCAAAGAACATGCTCCTTCAACAAAGATCAACTTATTTTGACATTCACACACATTAAAATAACAGCATACTCACCAATCATAAACTTAGTACTCCTCAAAGAACATCGATAATAGAATCCAATATAAATTACGCAGGCACAATTCCAAATCTAAATCTTCTAGCTTAATTTCAAATACACTTCAAGCACGATTACTAGTAACAATAAATAGAAACTCGTTTCCATGTGCCTTCAAGTTCACATTTACTAACAGATCCAGCTCAATTTTAAATAGACTGGAAAAATTAGCTGAAGAAGGAACTAATACTAGAATAATAGCAATGCCAGTTCAAAATTGAGAAAAAGCCCAGATCAGCATCAAATTAAATACACAGTAGTGGACCCAAGCAACCCTTGCATATAAAGAAGACATGCACAAATTATAAGCAAACAAAACTCACTTGTGAACGGTAAATAACATTTGTATTTAAACCATAAAAGTTGGGGTTGCAGAGAGCCTCGGCACCACGTAGAGAAACTTCTAAGTAATAAGACCTAATCTAACTCTCAACTTATAGTAGCAGCCATTACGTCCATTACAGACAAAGCACATCTTTCAAAGACAGATAAAGCACAAAAAATGGCGTCAAAGTATAGCAAACCATTTCATCAAAACCAGAGATTACATTGTCTGCATTCACCACAACCATTTAAAGCATGTGCGCCCAAGAAGCTGTCATACACCTGAATGAAACATCCATCAATAACTCAAATCGATCATTCCACTTCTAACATACAAAATAAAATCATGCCTAGCATAAAGCATAAAAAATCACAAACCAAACCATTAAACAAGTACTGCACTCCCCAAACACCATCAAATGTTGAAATCACACACCTCAAGGTGTTATTACAACCATGAAGATGTAAAAAGGTGCCTCATTATAAAACACTTGCACAAAATGTAATACTAAATCTTATGCACTAAAGTAAAATTGAAAGGCTTTGAAAACTGAAGCATCATACATAAGTGTATTTTATCATTTTAAGTGTGGAAATTAAAGTCAAAATTTCTAAACGAAATGAAAGCCATAAGAAAATTAGTGACAGCATAATTATTTCATGCAGAGAAGAGTACAAATAATATTTCCAGTACAATAAATAGTTATGAAAACGGAAAACAATTAACGGAAGACATTGGGATACAAAGCTTCTTAATACCATGTTATCAGATTTAACATATATACCCATCTTCACCAGTTTATACAGGTCAGACTAACAGGCACAGATGCAGCAAAGTAAGCAATGTTACTACCCATATCTATTAGACTCATCCAGCAAAGTATACATCATCAACGAAGATAAAATAAGTTGGCGACAGTTCCCAATAAAATTGACCTGTTTACTTATTATCAATTCATGCTACTTTAGACATCACATACTTTTACGGGTCCAGTTACTTTTTTTTCTTTATTTACTGGTTCCTTTAGTGGTCCAATCACACTCCAATCAACGCCTTCATGAGATATTATTTTACTTGAGTTAGTATTATCATTAGTGACCTTCCACAAATCTACACAACAACCCATATAGTATCTGTGATTGACAAATAATTGAAAGTTAAGATCTTTCTATTTACAAATGACATTCATACTAAATACACACAATGCTGGATGAGTATTACATATCGGTGACAAGAAACTGCAACAATAAGACCTTGCATTTATGACACACGCAACAGAAAACAATCTTACATTTAGGACAAGTTGATGTCTATTTTGCTGGATGAATGTTACATATTCTTGTCTACTTGGCTATCTTTGACTTGAAAAGACATGAGCCCACATATCAAGACATCAAGTGATTCATTCGAGGTACATCACTAAAAGCTTATGGCTTCAACAACATTGCAGCCAATGATAAGTTTCTCATTAATATTTAATGATAAGTTTCTACGTCAAAAAAATAAGTTTCTAATTGAAATTTTAATTGTCTCTTACATGCATTAGCTCAAGCCAACAACAGATCAGCAAAATCTAAATATCATGCCTTTTTCTTAATTTGAAGCTAATTGCAGCTAACCAACATGACCATGATTATCAAATTGTACTCTAATTGTCACATCATGGCATCCCAAAGAATACTCACACGTACATGCAACATGAAAACAATGTAGCAAAAGGCTATCATTACCCCATAAGACAAGACAATCAACTTCTCAATAAGAAGTTAATGCGTACAACAGACTATGGAACTTCACAATCATTAGCACCAGCAAAATAGCTATGCAAATCAAATGTATTTTATAAAGAGACAAGCAGAAAAATACAAGGCCAAAGTAGAAACACTTCTGCAAACTAATGGACCAATAATGAAAATATGGAAAAGAAATTAGCAAAATTGAACAGATGAAAAAGGCAATAGCATACCACAAGGACACATTTAATGGAAAGATTAAACAAAACCTTGTATAATCCAAAACAGAAATATCAAATCATGCAGAAATAACAACCAAAAGTGACAATAATAAGTGAAGACCAAAGAACCTCAAAAAGAGATGAAACAACATTTCATATCTCCACAACCTTGATGAAGATAAGAAAACATGGCATGAAAGCACAAACTATCCAAAAAACATAGGCATCCTTAAGAAACTAGTACAAGAACAAAATGCATTAAACAGACATCCAAAGTGAAGCTGACACACGACACCAGTGAAAGCCCATAGTGCACAAGAAATTTCAAATACACCAGAACAGATGAAGTAAAAAAAGGAACTTGTAAATGATTTAAAAGAACAGCAGAAGTCAGCCCCTCGGATGATAATGGAAAAAATAATACATCGGACGCGTATGACCAAATTGCAGCCTAAGAGACACAAAAAGACCAGACAGAAAGAAAAATTACAATCAGAATGCAAAGACTGATTAAGGTTTGCACGTAAGCAGGCAGAAGGAAAAAGAAGTTTAAAGGCACATATACAAATAATAACAAGTCAAACTAATATCATCAAGGCAAAAATTAGGCAATAACTCAATCAATATCCTAAAATTCAGCAAAAACAGTTAATCAAGCAAATCACAAACAATAAGAGGAACAGAGAGACAGAGAGAGAAAAATTACCTCAGTAATAAGGGGGCAACCCCGGGTATAACCCCCCAGGAGGAACCCTAGGTACAGGCGATGACACTGAAGACTGGTGATGCTGACCAGGAAATGCAGATGATGTCAACCCATAGTGCCCAGCTTCCGGATAACCACCAGAAGGCATCCCAACTGAACCAGGCGGCAACCTATACAAGGACGATCCACCACCACCCAATCCACCATATCCACCTGCATTTGGTCCACCATAACCACCTGAAGTCGGCCCACTACCCAACCCACCAAAACCACCACCCAATCCTCCACCATATCCACCAGTTCCACCAAGCGAGGGTGGCACCTGACTTCCCACAGACGACAACCCTGGCCCACCGATCGACGACGTCAAATGATGATGATGGTGATGAGCAATCCCAGTCGGTCCTTGATGCCCAGCTCCGTATCCACCATAAGAAGAAAGCCCACCTCCATAAGAACTGAGTGAACTCGGCATTGAAGATGGAGGCGGTAAACCAATTCCATCACCAGGAACTTCCCCCTGAACCCCTGTTTGCCCTTGAACTCCCGCAGGTCCAACATTTTGTCCCCCGGGTTTTCCCTTTTTCCCCTCAATTGCCAATTTGCAACTCAATTGATGTCCATCAATTGTCTTTGTTGGATCAACAAGTGAAGCTTTTGCTGCTTCAGCAGTTTTATACACAAACAAAGCAAACCCTCTTGATTTCCCAGTCTGTTTATCAAACCCTAATGGCCCTTCTTCAATTTCTCCATAAGATGAAAAATGTGCTAATAAACGATCCGCCGGCATATCAAACGGTACGTTCCCGACATAAATCTTCCTCGCCGAGACATCAACAGATGCAATGTTAGCAGTGGGCCCAGTTGTTCCATTAGCAGCTAACTGTGTGACTGTCATCCGACCATCAATTTTCTTACTGGGTTCCTTCAAAGCCAGCATAGCACCGTCGATGTGCTTGAATGTAACGAACCCGTAACCCTTACTTTTACCTGTAACCTTATCGAGGATGACAACTGCTTCTTCAAGATCACCGTAAGAAGAGAATAGGGTTCGTAATCCTTCTGTAGTTGTATCCCAACCGAGGCCACGGATGAAGAGTTTTCGCTGCGTAGGATCCCGATCGGCGATCGATCGAACGGCATCGAGGACATCAATGTGGCGAGAAGCCGCGTCTTGAAGGATGTCAAGGAGTTGTTCTTGAGTAAAAGGTTCGATGATCTTACGGGTGTCTTCTGGGCTAAGTTTTGTGGCTGAAGCCACGTCTGAAGCGATTGTGCCATTTTCGTCGGCCTTTCGCTTCTTGATGGAGGGATCCATGGATGAAAGATTGAAGATGATAGAGAAAATTGGGGGTTGAAGATGAGAGAGAAACCCCTTGAAAGAAAAAATAAAAAATCTTTTCCTCCCTAACTTGCAAAAACCCTAACCCTAAAAACCTAAAACCGCCTCTTTATCAGGTTCTACACGGCGGTGCGAAGAGAGAGAGGCAACTCAATTGTGGTGGAGAATCTAGAATGGTATTTATTTGTGAATGCGATGGACTTTGTTGTCAGAATAAAATATCTAAAAAAGATGTGACAAGAAATCCGCACAAATCCAACGGATAAGAATCACGGAGGATTCTTGTTTAGACCCTGGGCTGTCCTGGGGTACCCAAAGTGGCCATTTAGGTTGGGTTAGTCGGTTAGAACAATAACCTTATTGCATATAGGTGCCATACTGCAATGGAAAATTTTAAAGAGTCGTTTTATATGCTCTCCCTAATCTTATTAGCACCTCCAATTTAAAATCAAAATTTTCTTTTCAAAACTACAAAATATGTTACTAAACATGTGGAAAAACTTGAAGAAGAATTGGTTGATGGTCTTTTGGATGATTGAAAGACCCAATACCATATTTCATCAAATGGGAAAGAAAATTTTTACATGATAAAGTGGTTTAACAAAAATAGAGACTCCCACTAATAATCGTGGAGTTACACCAAATTGACCAAGTCCAATTTAATGGGCCTACTGATAACATTTTGGGCGGCGGGATCAAATTGGTTCCACATTGCTTAAATCTGAAGCTTGTTAACAAGTTTTTGGTGCCCGCTAATATAATTCCCATCTACAATATGGAAGAAGAGTGCATAACACATGCCCTTGTTAAGTGTAAGAAACCAAAATATGGTGACAGGCTTTGGATTTTGGCTTAGTAAAACCAATTTGAGCCTGGTTGGGCAGGGCCGGCTTTGGGCCAAGGCGACCAAGGCGGCTGCCTTGGGCCCCACATTTGAAGGGCCTATTAATGTGTACCTTTAGGCCATACAAGAAGGTTAAATTTGTACGAGTTTTTGGCATGTTAATGGTTTCAAAATCATGTAATTTTTTGTGGATATAATATTTTCATCAAAAAATCAGTTCAATTAGAGATCCCTAACCCTCTAAAAAAATAACTTTAAATGTGAGTCGTTCATTCACACTATTAAATACTAGATTAAGACTTTGTGGTGTTAGAAGTCTTCAATTGAACTGATTTTTTTGTAGATATGATCTCACTAGAAAATAACATATTTAAAAACCTTTAACTTTAACAAAATCCATCTTATGTTCTATAAAAAAAAAAATCCATCTTATGTATGTATTATATGTTAGAACATTTTTCAATAGATTAATTGCTAACTCCCAAAATTGGCCCCCAAATGAAAATATTTTTTACAACATTCAACATAAATATTGGACCCTTCTTCCCCTTTAGGGTCATCTTCATCACTTCTCTCCCATACAAACTATTGAGACACCCTTAAAGAGCAACACCTCACTTGTGGCATCTACCTGGATACGATTTAAATGTTGATTTTTGGTAGATAATATTTTCACCATGTAGATCATCTTTAGAAAAATTAATCCATTCTAAAGCTTCTAACCCCACAAAAAATTGATTGCAAGTCGATCAAAAATCAATTCTATTATCGGTTGATAATCAATCAACTTTAAATTAATTTTTGATGAGATTAGAAGTTTTAGAATATGCTAATTTTATTTGAGGATAATTTTCATGATGAGATGACATCATCACAAGAAATAACCATCCCTTATATCATATCTATATAGATGTTAGTGGGTTTCTCTTCATTTGTATGTGATAACGTTTGTATGCTCGAGGCGGTCTTTTAAAATATTTTACTATTAATTTATAGGGGGCCCCATCTGTACGTGTTCGCCTCGAGCCCCCAAATCTTAGAGACGGCCCTGTGGTTGGGTGTGCATTTCGGATGAGGGGCTCGCCCAGTTAGGGAGATCCCTAAATTTTAAAAAAATGGTTAGGGTGGAGGGGTGATTTACTAGAGGGGAGAGAAGAGAAACGGCACCAGTGATGGCGGCAACGGTGGCGGTGACGACGACGTTGTCATGGAGGTGATGGTGGCGGTTTAGTGGTGGGGTGTTCAAATTTTTAGGGTTTAGTTGTTTGGGAGAGGGAATCCCTCTTAGAAAAAAAAACAAATAAAGGATAGGTTTAAATTTGAGCTTTAAGGCCCAATTTATTAGCATCTCCTAATCAAAGTGGGAGCCTTAATAACAAAAGTCTATTCATTAGTTTCCTACATATAAGAGGAGGATGAGTTGTCGTGGTTACATGGACTGTTTATTTTTATTGTTATTTTTAAATTTTAAATTTTAGAATGAGGTGATTTTTTTAGGATCAACTACAAAGCTGAGGAAATCATCTTTTACACCCTCTGATCTCAACGTTGGCCCTGCATATGACCACGGCAAAACAATAGCATTTTAATCATGCATGGCAATTGATCTCCGATTCCCTCCTCTTACATATGAAGGCAAACGAAATTCGTATTTCTGTGGCCCACTCCATAGCCCAGTGGGCCGAAAACTCTGATCTGAACATTTATTATACTGTTTATCTGGTACTGGTAAACTGGAACAAGTCCCATACCGCCCTGAAGGCAAAAACACCTAGGTGTCATTTGATTTATGATTCAGATACAATTCAAAGATTCAACAACAACAAAATGAGTTAGGTAGGGTTAGGGCTTAAAGCAGTTTGAGCATGCCCCCAAACTTCATGGACGTGCTTCTAAAATTTCCCTACAAAAAAGAGGAAACTGCTTGAATCTGGGATGGTTCCAGTTCTAGGTGTTTTCTTAGATTAGGATTTAGGAACTAACTCATGCTGAACAAATAATATATACCTGAGATATTCAAGATACGGATACTGCAAGGGAGTTTAAACGAACAAAACAAAAAACCTATTATCATCCAGTTCACTACCATAACCAAGCCTGTAGAAACTGGAACTGTTGTGAAATTAGTGGTTACCGATATTCAAATATGAACCAATACATCAACTCAACATCCCCAATTTTATGGATACGGATTAGTTTTTTATTTTTATTTTTCCATTGTGAAGAGTGAGCGTGTTTTTATGAGATCAGTAACTCAATGCTTATACGAATTGAACCCGAATATAAGTTGTCTACAATAACAACAGATACTACCAACTGTGCTAGTTGGTATATGCAAGATAGGGATATGTTGTTGTTAGATGTTTTAGGATGAAGCGATTGAACACCAACAATGTTCTGAAAAACTCTATGTATTTAAACAAAAGAATACTGATGTAAAATCTGCTAATTTATGAACACTTGAGAAAAAGATCAATATTGATGGATCTTGATCATATTTTCAACTTATTATGTTTTCAGTTGATTTTTTAATAAGTGTTTGCTCTTTTCATAGTGTAGTTTGAGCATGTAAGACATTTCAAAGTTCATTGTTGTCATAATTGACCAAAGGAGGTATTTCTAATTATCTAGGACGGACAAGAGGGGATCGATTCTAACTGAGCTTTTGTGTTTCTATGACAGTGTATAAACTAGAGACTAGCTTGATTCTTGTTGTGATATAGCTTGCGGGCTATGGGTTGGTTTGGGCTTGCACTTGACCTTAGACAATTGAAATCATGCAACCGAAAATTGTAATCAATCATGAAATTTTCAATGAAATATGGCACATTTTTGCACTCATCTCACTATCCCAACAAGGATAATGTATCTTATTAATACAAAATGCTGATCTTCCCATAATTTACAAGCAATGTATACCACAGCTCGAGGCGGGTATTAATTTCAAAGAAATTTTGAAAATTGAGTGTGCATAACAAAGCCTTAATAAGGCAAGCTCTTGGAGCTTGAGTTAGAAACCAAAGCCTTCAGCTTACAAGACTCAACAGCACCATACGCTCTCCTCGTAATCAATTCCATATTCTTATCCAAACTTTGTTTCACCATCTTCTTAATGATTCTCTTCCCTTCTTTCGTCTCCTGTTGATCTGTCGGCGAACCAATTCCAACTCTTCCTGTTTGTGGACCAGAATGAGCTCCAATCTTTGTTTGCCTTTCATCCTTGAACCATTGCAGTATTTTCAATGCCCTCTTCTGAGCTAAGGGACTCCCCAACAAGGCCACTTCAAGAAGAACCTGAACAATTCCTAGTTGGGCCATTTTTGTTCTCTGTTCTGAACTTTGATGAGCAAGGATCATCAAAATGTAAGCAGCCAGTTCTTGGCATTTGGGTTTTTCTTCCCATGTCATAACTTCAATCAAGCACTCTGGAACCATCGAATCATTTTCGATAGCTTTCTTTCCCATTACAGTAACCACCAAGTTCCCTAGAATCGCCAACGCTTTGTCTGATACTTCTTTGTCGGCAGACAAACCCATCAGAGTATTTACTACACCATTAGAAACCAAAGAGCCTACATTTTCTAGCATAGCAGATAAGTTGTATAAAGCCCCTAAACAAGCCTTCTTTGCATCAACACTAGAATCTGAATCAAGAACTCCTATAAGAAATGGGAGAATTTCTGAAGAGGCAATGGGGAATTGGGTGTTGGCCAAAGAAGAGATAGACAGGGCTAGTAATGCAAAATCATGCCTGGTCAATTTATCTACAGTAACGAAGTTTCCCGGCAATTTTGAAAGGATTCCAGATTCCACCATTATAGCCTTGTTACTGAAAAAACAAAATGCAGAGAGTTTAATTAATAATTAATCTTGAAAGTTGAAAATCTAGTATTAAGATACAGTACTAATACTTAATGACAAAGACAGCTAGTGAGAGAAGGATTGAAATTAGGTTTTGCTTGTTAAAAGAAGTCAATGGGTTTACTAAGACAGGATTTGTTTATAGAGTAAAGGTCAACAAGTAAACAGGTTTCAAGATTTTACAGATCTCCAAATGGAATCTGAACTACTACACTAATAAATCTCATAATGTTCTAATACTTTATTATTAAGAGAACATGTTGTGTCTCTCAAATACAGATTAAGAAACATCTTAAAATTTGAGCATTAATTATTTGTCTATCAATTGTGTGCTTTGGGGGGAGAAAACCTTTCATAGATCAGACTATTTTGCTACCATGGTGTTCTGTAGACATACAGCGCATTTCGTGGCCGACCTCTCATATATATATTCCAAGAAATAATTCAATGGTGTTTTTCAACTATCAATCTCCCAACAACAACATAAATCGTATCGAAAAAAACCAAATCAATGAATTTGCTCTTCCTTAAAAAAAAAAAAAAAAAAAACCAAATCAATGAAATCATAATTAAGTTGAAAAAAGAAAAAATGGTTCTGATTCAATTCGTCAAAACAGCAAGCAACATATAAACACATATTGGAATCAAAATAGTTGTCTTAGAAATTCCATAAGTTATTCTATTATTCTAGTTAGATTTTGACGTCCAATAAAATAACCGAACTACTAATTGAGATGACCCAGGTCTCCAGCTATTACCTATCTGAAAAGATGGGCATTTCAGTATAACATATTTCAAGAAAATTGTTTTAAATTTGAATGAAATTGTATGTATACTTAAAAGAATTTCAGAAAAGAGCAGTCATTATACTGTTTATAACGTAATCAGTTTTTTTTTTTTTTTTGCCCTTTTGAAACACATTATTGAGTCAATTATTTGATCATCTAAGTCGTCCCTCTCTAAATAGATGGTCTAGATTTCTGTTTGAGGTAATTTAGTCCAAGTTTTGTTTGACAAAAACTGAGGACAATTTAGTCAATTCAAAAAGAAAAATAATTGGCGCCAAGGGGTATTATGGTCATATACAAAAACTGTCATAGATGCGCGATCACCTAACAAATCAAGCGTCAGCTGCGTAACTAACTGTTTAGTTTTAGGACTTCCATACCGAAAGTCAAAAGTGCCTCTAGAAAAAAAAAACGTCTGTACGTATTTCTAACTCTCCGACGATGAACGTCAGATTCCGGCATCCATACGAACACAAATATGTTTAACAGACACAGGGTGCGCACTACGCACCCCAATCACAGTTCTTGGTGCTCCTTTATGTGAAGCGCACTACTCATGAACATTAAACCAGAAGAAACCCTAAAATGTCTAAAACTGCTAATTTCAGAATCTCTAATTTATACTCGATCAAAACTCAAATTTCAAAATAGATATTCAATTTTCTAACTGAAAAATAGATTTTCAGTTTTAAATGAATCAATCGATCAAAAAGAAATGTTTTCAATGAAACAAAACAGAGGATTAATGAAAAGGGATTGAATGAACTTACGTAAAAGTTCCATTAGCGAGTTCAATTAAAGCTTGAATAGCTAATCTCCGACGATCAGAGATTTCTGAATCGAGCATCGACATGAGTGATTGAATAACACCAAGCTTCGCTAATGATTTCCTGGTTTTCAAATCTTCTTTGGCTAATCTCGTGATCTCTTTAGTTGCAATCTCCTTTTCTTCCCAGCTTCCAAAGTGAAGTTGTTTTACAGATCTCTGTAACACAATCGAAGATGATGATGAACCTTCCTGCTCGATCATGATTTCTCTCTCATGATCCATGATGATCTCTGTTTCTGCCTTCTCGAAATGTTCGGATGATTCGTAACACTTACTGGCAGTTTTGATTTGAATAAACCTTCGGATTCGAGCGAAGAATAGGAGTTTTGTAGAGTACGAGAAGAACCAATTTGAAGAAGAATCTGCCATGTCTGTTTGTTATATATGTTTGAGAGGAGCAGAGAGACAAAAGAAAGAATGAAAAAGAAAAACCCGTACGTTTCACCCTCTGGCTTTCTGCACTTTTTAGAGAGAGAAAGTTTTAGAGAGAGAAAGTGAGAAAACAGAAGACTTATTGAAGAGCACATGCAGACACAGAAACACTAGGATTTAAAATCGTGAACAGAGAGACAGAGGAAATCCCTCCTACCCAAAAAATAATAATAATTCGTTGTACAACTGGAATATTAAAATTTGAGCTCCACCTGCAAATTTGCCACGTGTCAGACTCTTAAAGCTCAATCATCCCCCACATGCATGTTCAGATCATCCCATGATGGATCTTATGCTCCCAAAATTAACTTGGTATACTATTAATTTAGTAATGGGTTGCACGTGACTATTGCAAAGTTTGATTTATAAGTAATGCTACTCAACCTACTTAAATCTGCCCAATTTAATTTCCCAACTGATATATAACACTTGATTGATGGATGATGGCCTAATGTTAGATCTGGCAAAACCTAATTTGACTTACGGGGTGATCTTAACCCTGACTCGTTTCAACCCAATCTAATTTAACCTGAGCTGGCTAGATTTTTGTGAAGAAGATCTCATCACCTTGTAGAGATTATCTTCGTATATAATCACATGTTTTGAAACTTTTGACAATGATTGACATTTTAAGCCTTTTAAATTGCTTACTTTAAAAATGAGGTGATTTTTAGTGACGATGATTTATATGGTGAGGAGAACATTTTCACAAATATCAGCCCTTAAATCAATCGTATATGGGTCCTACATCAGCCTGTACATATAACCTGTATATTCTAGCCTATAAGCCGATCCATTCTCGTTTGTTCTCTTTAACCAATATTAACTTCGACATATACAGGCTACAGTTAACAATTTAATTTAGAAAAATTCAACTTTTTCAAGAATAATACTCTATATATAGTGAGAATATCGTCTTCACAAAAACTTAATATTCTTAAATTCCCTCTAGATCTTGCAAACAAAATGTAAACAGAGTGTAAGAATAAGTGAAATTTAGGAAAAAAAATGTGAGTGAAAGTAAAGTTTTCTCAGTCTAAAGGATGATGCATGGTTGCAATAGTGCCCATGAGTTATACATTATTTACAGTTGCCTCTTTATATAGAATGTGTATGTGATGAGAATAGTCTCACATGGGATATGAGAGCCTAGCAAACTCAATATATAATGATCCTGGGTCACTACCACTCATTGCAAGTTAGTTTTTGAGTTGGATGTCCACAAACTTAATATGGTGTTAGAGCGCAGGCCCACACGTGCTCTCCGTCACCCAAAAAGAGTCTACATGTTAAGCGCAAAAGAATGCCACACATGAAGGGACGTGATGAGAATAGTCCCACATGGGATATGAGAGCCTAACAGACCCAATATATAATGATCCTGGGTCACACACACCTATCACGTGATAGTCGTGTCATGTTTAAATTATTGTGTCAAAGATCTCGAACCAGTACGGAATGACTAAAGTCCATGTCGTACCATGCCATATTTTAGATGTGTCGTGCCATACCCGAATTTCTGACCGTGCTGGGTTGGTCGCGGATTGATCGGGTTCAATCTGTCTAACTTTCACTCTTTCCTTTATGTAATCTAAGTAATTGATATATTTTTTTTAAAACAAGATTTTTTTGTCTAAGATAAAACAGAATGGGACTTATAGAACAAGTAAATCTATGGGAAGGTTTTTATGGGAGCTTTTTTGTAAGGCTCACATAAAAATGATTTTATGGCTGATTTGTTTGGAGGATGACTTCCACACCATGTAGATCATTTGACACCGACAATCATTTCATTCTTAGACTTCTAACTTATTCATCTATGTGGTGAAATTTTACGCCTTCTATTTTACTATTAATATTTAGATGGTAGTTTTGAGGAGTTAGGAGTTTTAAAATGGTATGATTTTTAGTGAAGATGATTTTTATAGCAGTGAGATTATCGTCATAAAAAATTAGCCGCATTGGATCATCTTTATATGGAATTCATTAAAAAAAATCTCTATAAGAATCAAAATCCCCGAATCATTACGAACACATTTAACCCAATATCAACGTACAAAGAACGTGAGACGGTGAGATCAAAATTGAATAAGAACCGGGAGAAGGTGAGATCAAAATTGAGTAAAAAATGACACAAAATTGAGTAAAAAATGACACAAAATTGACCTAGATATCAAAGGGTGCATGCGTGAATGTTTCATAGGCCGTCTCCAAACAGTGGTAGAGAAAGAATTCACTAGATTAAAAAAAAAAGTGAAGAGAGATGAAGATTTTAGAGTTGAGGGTTAAAATTGAAAAGATTTATTGTATTGAATTTTGTGTAATTATTTTGGGGTCTGTTTAAGTTCCCAACGTTAAAGTACAAGCAATTAATGCTTGTTAGGGCACACGTTAACAAGACCCCCCAATATATAATGATTCTGGGTCACACCACTCATTGTCAATTAATTTTGAGTTAAATACCCACAAACTTAATAGGATGATGCTGATGATGCACTGGCCGAGGCTACAATTGAACCCACAATATTATTGACTTTTAATGCTATCATCACATATACGGTTTTTTTGATCCTGTACTTGCGTGTCGGTGATAGTAAGTTAATGACGTGGTGAAAATTGTGTACCATTGGAATAATATGTTGATAGTATTCTTCTTTCACTTTCGAACAAGTACTACACTAGTACTGTCTCTGTGCTCTTGTATAATTAATAGTGATTTTGTCATTTTATAAAAACTCGTTAGCTAAAAGTAATATTCCAAGACAGTCGTACCGATACCTACCAGCAACCTAGCTACAGAAGAAAGAAAAATCCCCAACTTCCACACATCAAAAAATCTAACTTTTCATTATACAAAGTACGTGTACAAATATTGCTTTTGGATTATGTATAATTTTTAATATTTTTTTAGATTTATTCGATCTAAGTGATCGAGGTTTAAACTCAATATTACTGTGCTATATTAGCAACATATTTTACCACCTAAACTCACTGACATTTGCATTTAAACCTCGTTAGTTAGAAGCAGTTTCAGAAGACAGGCGTTGTAATGATAGTAATGGTTATAACATTGTTTCTATAAATAGTAAAACATGGTTGAAAAAAGTAGAAGTAATTAATTTATAACTATAACTAACATATTGATTTCAGGACAAAAATAGCATTTTGTATCGAAGGGTGTCAATATAAATCATTGAATATAATCATAAAGTTAAGGTCTAAATGCAAATTTATGTGGAAAGCCGGTCCCTAATTAACTCTCACTATTATCAATCAACAAAAAAAATCTATTATGTTAATCATAAAACTTTTACATATTAATTTTCTTAAGTATTGTAAGCCTATCATGCACTACTAGCTATAATTAGAAACATAGATCATATATTATATAACATTTTGAATCAGAAGTCAAAACTGTTCCTTCAAAAAAAAAAAAGAGTCAAAAGTGTTGTTTTAAAATTCAAATCCATTGATGATCAATGGGTTCCGATCGACCACTTAAGAAACTTTATTGACCGTCAAAAGTGGGTCCTGATCATATAATCAAACAATTAATATCCCTTTGATTTTGCATGATATTTTGAACTTCAACTTCCAATCAAGAGGGAACGAATATTTTTTTTTGATTGATATATTTAAAAAAGGGAAATGTTAATTTGAAGTTGAATCAATTAATTAAAAAAAAAACGTGATTGTGTTGTGTCTCCTTGATTGGGTGATTAGGGTTAAATGATCATGTGAATCATGTCTCCACTAGACTTGAAGAAGCTACATTAGTGTCTAGTTTATTATGATCAAAACTAATTAAGTGGGATTATAATACTCTTTGTAGTACCTAATATAAAATTTTCTCACTCTCTCTTTAAGCCTGACGTGATTTTGTTGACAAAAAAAATGAGACTAACATAAAATGCTCCATAAGTTAGGTCTTAAGTACACCATAGACCCCGCAATAAATTAGGGTTAAGGTTGATTTTAGGTGGGTTAAAATTATCAAACTTCAAACCATCAAGGGAATGGTTAAGTGGTGGAGTCCTTAGATTTCAACATGAGTATCGTGGGTTCGATCTATCTTATGACCACTCTTATTAAATTCTGACCTAATTGTGTGTAAATGAGAAGAATTTGCCTCAAGGAATAGTCAGGTGCACTATGTGGTGGCCTGGACACCTTGGATATCAAAAAAAAATAAAAAAATTCTCTAACTTTAATCTTGAGTTCCTAACTAATTTATGAAGTGGGTCATTTTTTTAATCTTAACTTTCACTAATTTGACATTTTTCTATACAACATGAAAATGAGTCAGGATCAAATCAATCTTAACTCTGACTCGTTTTAATTAACGAGTGAGTTAAGATCAAATTTGATCTATCCAATTTAAAAAAAAAAATAGTTCGTTAAAACCGTTGTAACGGCCCTTATAGCTGTAACGGTCCTAATTCTTAAACCATTACGTTATATCACTATAATGTTGTTACATGACAATAGTTTTTTTACTGTTATAATGGTTATAACAACCGATATTTACGGAAAAAAACATAAAAAGTCATTTTGCCCTTTCTAACTTTTTTTTTAAAATTAAAAAATTATTATTTTATGTTATAACAACTGTTATTTTACATTGTTTTCTATTATGATGTTTTTTCTAATTTAACATAAATGTTGATTTAGAGCTAAAAAACCATACTTCTACACCATTATAACTGTGGTTTTGAAACATTGGATCTTTCGCCACCCTAATATTAAAATCTTATTGTCAGCAAGTATCCACTTTATAATTATAAAAAGTGCAATAATCTATCTTCTTATTAGAGTGTTGAAATGGGTGGGTCCCACAATAACGATGTCTTCTCAATTCTGTTCTCATCTCATCTCAAAACCCATACAAACATATATAACACTTTCTTGTCGTCTTAAGCCTCACGTGGACCGCACTAGTTTAACCTATCCCTTCTACCGTCCAAATCCATTTTTAGCCGCTCCTAATCTTTCTTATTTAAATTCCATGTCTAATATCTAATGGTACCTTGTTTTCAGCGCTTCTCCTATAGAAATGTTACATATTTCTATAAGTATCCGTACAAAGTCGGCTCTGAAATTTTAGAGGTTCGAAATGAAATTCTAAAAATGTGGTCCCATGGCCATGAGGGTCAATAAGATCATGTACAATATTTTTTTTTTTTAATTTAAGGTGTCCGAGTCACCACATAGTACATCCGACTATTCCTTAAAATGTGAGCAGACTTCTCTCATTTACACACAACTAAGAAGAAATTTAATTAGAGTGGCTATCAGGAGGATCAAACCCACGACACCCATATTAAAATCCAAAAGTTCGACCACTTAGTTATTTCCTAATCGTTATCATCATGTACAATATAATGCTTCTACGTACATTACATGCCCGAAAGATCATTCTCAACAATTGTTGCCCCAAAATTATCAATTATAATTGAGCTAGATCAAGTTAATTAACATGAATCGATCCGAGTTGACTATGTTTGACTATCAAAATTTTATGGTCCAACATTATACAACTAGCCTGCCCTAGATTGATATATAGTCTAAACGCTTTCATTATTTGAATTTTGACACTATTGGATCATCGGATTAGAATATCTTCTTAAGTGGTCCCTAGAAATCGATTGGTGTTGATTTTCCTTTTAATTTTTGGGTCAACTAGGTGGCCGAAAAAACCCTCAACGTAGACCTGAATTCAAACCCGTTTACATACAATTCCGTTTATAAAAAAATTTAGGATTTTGTTAACATGTGCCCTTAGGGCACATGATAAGCTTTTTAGTTTTGTGTTTTGTTTAGTTTTTTAAGATTGTTCAAATGGGCTGATTTTTTTATATATTTGTTATTTATACTATTTGAATCATATCTAAAAAAATCAGCTCAATCCGAGACCTCTAGCACCTTCTAGCACCACGGACACTTAATTTAGACTTTAATAGTTTGAATGAACAGCTGACATTTAAAGTGATTTGTTTGAAGGGTTAAATATATCTGATTGAGCTGATTTTTTTGTGGACATCTTATAACTAATGATAATATTATGTCTACAAAAATTCAACTGATTTGAAGACCTCTAACTTGTAAAAAACCTCCTTAAAAAATAACCTTATCATGTGTCCTTAGGCACACGTTAACAGGACCCAAAAATTTATATATATATAACTTACTAAGAGCACGTTTATTGCACACAAAACTCTAAATTTGATGCTTGGACAGGACTGACAAGTCTGCAGGGTACCCCAATTATCAAAGATTGTTTTAAGGAATGCACTATACTTTTTAAATCAATTCATTTGGTGAAGGTGTAAGATCTAAGTCTAATATTTTCTTTTTGGGTCATGTTATCGTGTGCCCTTAGGGCACACGATAAGGTTATTTTCAATGAATTTTTTTACAAGTTAGAGGTCTTCAAATCAGCTGAATTTTTGTAGACATAAATATTATTAATATTTATAACATATCTATAAACAATCAGCTCAATCAGAAATATCTAATCCTCCAAACAAATCACTTTAAATGTAAGCCATTCATTTACATTATTAAAGTCTAAAGTAAGTATTCGTAGTTTTAGAGGTGCTAGAAGTCTCGGATTGAGCTGATTTTTGTAGATATAATCCAAATAGTATAAACATATCCAAAAATTAACTATTTGGACAAACTTAAGAAATTAAACAAAATACTCTAAAAGCTTATCATGTGCCCGGGCACATGTTAACAAAATCCTTTCTTTTTTTCTGAAAAAAAAAAGCATCGGTAACTGGTTTTGTCTAAAAAGAAAACCCTAGATCCATGCTGACATGACATTGCCACGTGGGAATCCCACTTCGTGCATATTTGTCCGCAGTCCGCAGTGCTGTATGATCCGTGAACCCGTACTCAGTCGGTTGCCGCACTTTTCACTTTTATTATTGTCATCCATGTCAATCATCATCCTCTCACGTGCAATGGACTATCCCTGAAGATCCTGAGACACGAGACACAAACCAAGGCAAATTAGATAATGCTAAATTTACACCAAAGTCCTGCATAATTTCCCATCAAAAACTAATCTGACGACAGAACTGTTTTTCACTTATCCTTATGATTCGGGTCTATCTTAAAGTGGTATGCATCAATTGTAGATTTTATCTTTGGTAGGAAATTCTGTAGGATTTTTAGTAAGCTTAGCATCACCGAGGCAAATAATAGGAATGTGTGTATGACATGAGAGTGTTCCATGATTTCCTCATCATTTATAACACATCAATCAATTTATAGGTCCAATATCCACTTTATTCTTACACTTTTATTTATACATGTCTATGAGCTCCATGTAAAGATGATCTAAAGATTGAATTTTATGGTGATAATCTACTCAATAAGTAGATCAAAATTAGGCAGTGGTGGAGGTGGTGCCGGTGTGGCTTCCATCTCCCTTTTCTTTCTTCTTCTTTCTTTCTTCCAAATTTAATTAAGAGTTAAGAGTCCGGATCGGCTTACAACCTTATATGTACATATTACGTGTACAGGTTCTTGTAGGACCCACATAAGGTTAAGTTTTGGTGATAATGTTATCTTCACTAAAAATCAGTTCATTCTAAAACTTCTATAGCCCGATAAAATGATTGATTCTTTTTCTCATCTTGCATTTTTCACCGTTAAATTTTAATCAACTTCCGATCAATTTTTGATGGGGCTTAATTTTTTTAGAATGGAATGATTTTTAGTGAAGATGATCTACATGGTGAGGAGAACATCCTCACAAAAATTCATCCCTTAGATCAACCTCATGTGAGCCTCACATGAGCCTGTACATATAAGGTTGTAACCCAATCCATTTTCTTTAATTAAATACCCAATATATCCTCTAAGTGTATATTTTTAGTTACACTCGGTTTACACCTAATAGTGGGTGCTACATAGAATTGATGCAAGGACTAATTTTTTGTCACGATGATCTTCACTTTATGTTGGTCCCATAGGATTGTGCAAAAAAAATATAAGTACAACGTTAATAAAAAAAAATTAAAGGTTTTGTGTGGGGGTTGCCAAGGGATTAATTAGCTAAATTACACGAGCGTGAGGCGTGTGGGGGTAATGATACATATGAATGCACATCATAACGTTCCCATGAGTTGGCACTCCATGATTTATATGTTGGCGCTTATGAAGTACATACACTTCTCTAAATAAATTGTGTTTGTGTCGTGTCCTCGTATCGTATTTTGTTTTTAGTTCAAAAATTAAGAAAATAAAATTCGTGTCTTGTTCGTGTGTTTCCCCTCGACGTGTCCTCCTTACTTCATAGGTTGCCGCATTCACGTCAGTCCATCCCCTAATTTGGTCCCCAATCGTGAGTCCATCCAGCTGCCTAGCATTACTCAAATACAATATACAAGGCATGTGATGTGGAGTGTCATTTTAATGGACTTTCCACTAGATTTTAGAAAAACAAAATAAAATCAGATTTTAGTGGTAGAAGTCAAATAAGGCTGAACTGAACGCCCACAAACCAAACAACACCTTGGAATTGGATATGAATTATGAATTATGAAACCATCCATCCACCTTCCTTCGTCTCCTTTGTTTTTTTTTTTTTTCTGTTTCAAAAGTTTTCAGATGGGGCCTAACTTGAATATCTTTTTGGAAGAAAAAGCCAAAAAAGTTAGGATAGGGATTTTACTTATCCACTTTTTAGTGGGTGAGGCTGGCGACTCTCTAAAGTCTAATGTCTTTAGCACGCACACAAATAGTTGAAAAAAATAAGCACTTTTTTTTCTTGGCTTTTTTCTACACCCAACTGTTCTGAAAAAATAACGCATTGAAATTTGAATTATTATGTTATGACTTTATGAATTATAATAACTTTCTGGTTCATGATTGACTATTTTCTTTATTAAGAGGGTATTCATGATTGACTAGTTTTAGTTTGAGGTAGCTTCCTTCTGAAAGCATTTGTTAGTAATTTGTTAGGCTGCCAGATTTGTTGCCTAAAAGAAAGTTAGATATTAGATGGTCATATTTCGTACAATATGAGACTTGTTATAATTTCTGGGCACACAATATATAACAAGAGAGAAGAGGAAGAGCATATCTCTTATTCATTAATAACTCATTCGTACAATATATCTCTCAACACTTGTATAACTTCTTAAACTTAACTTCTGTATCACATATATATTACTGATTAACTTGATTCTGTACCTAATAACAAAGGGGGGCTAACATTTATATAGGGGAGGGTGCATGTGAGGGATGCACCCTCATGATACACGTATAAAAACGTGGCTATATGCATGGCATATGGGTGATGGGACAGCCACATAACCCTATGCGTTATAACAAGACTAAATGGTGAGAAAGAGAAAGAGATCTTTATAAAAAGCGCAAAGCAAATATATTTTAGAACAACTTACAACTTTAGATTTATCAAAAAAAAATTAAAAAAATTACAATCTTTAGAAAATAAAAATGACTTCATTTAAATTTCATGAGACCCACATAGAAATGATCCAATGACTAATTTTTGTGATGATGATTTCTTCATCAGTTAGGAAAGCTTAAAAGTTGAAACTTCACCATCTTTTGAAGGGGTTAAAAGTTTTAAAACCATGTGATTTTTTTTTTTTAAGGATGATCTATTTGATGATCTCCATGCAAGACCCATGAGCAAGTGTAAGAATGAGTTGGGTGCAAGTTTGTAACAAGTACAAAGTTGGGGTATCCAGTCCCAAAGTTTAAACATAATGCAGATAATCATCTCAAGTGCTATGAAGAACAAATGGCTACCCCAAATAAACTGTGGAAGGAGATGTTGCTCTTACCATGAAACCAGTAAAGACTTTATGAGAAGCCAATGCTAGAGTACGATAATCGACGATTCTCGCCGAAATGAAATATACAGCAGCAAATGAGGTTGAAATATTTAATGAATTTTTTTTTAATTGTATCACAATTTACACAAACTCGATCTCGGGTAGATTGAAAGGTGTAGTATTTAACAAGCTAATCTAAAATTGCAGATGAATTATTGCTGCATAAACCAAAACTAGCAGATATAACCATCATATTGAAACATGTAATCACATTTTAAGTTTATGAGTGAACTGTAAAAGCAAATCAGTCTCAAACTAACTACCCTGCTGCCTGAAAATCCCCGAAGTCATCTTCTGGGGCATCCTCAGAGCACTGGTTTACAGGAGAAGATGATTCTGTTGATTTATGTTCTTTGGTAGAATGTAAGGAGGCCTCATCCTTGGTAGTTCCCTCAAGACTGAAATTAGTAGGAAACTTCTGTGGAGACTTCTGAACCGCATTCACAGGTGAGAGGGGAGCAGGTGGAGGTGGTGGTGGCTTAAGACAAATCATAGACGGCTCTTTCTTGGTTGTCTTGTCTTCCAATGAGAGATTGTTGAGACCCTGCTCAAAAAATCTGGACTTTACACTGCTGCCTCCTTTCTGTTGACACAATAAATAGATTTTTGTTATAGTCTTGCTTCATTATACGTCAAGGTTTAAAGCATCTTACAATCCGAGTAACTGAATATGGTGGTTTATCATATTGAATATATCAGTTTTGTTTATGTTTTATATCATTAGTGGCATATATTAATTTTAGTTAACTAAATCATTTCAACTAAACATATACCTTATATATAATGACTATAATGTACTTTAAGACAAATACTGTACCGTACATATGTCTCGTTCTGTTAGCTTATTAAGCTACTGAATGAGACTGAACTTTCTTACACCATAAATTTCATCCAAAACAGTTGATATGAGGTTGAAAGAGATCTTACATTCTTCAGTTGGAGTACAATGGTTTCCCCTTCTTTTAGACTGTAATCCACAGATGCAGTTTTCTGGTACTGCTGCTCCATCTCTTCTGCAGTCTTCTTTTTGTTTAGATATCTTGAAAACCATTTAAAGAAACATCAGAATGCTAGATAAGTAATTGTTCTTACTCAAAATGCATCAAACTGCCCAAATTTTCCTGAAGGTATGCTCAATATATCAACATAAGAGAAGAAAAAAGGACAGCATGAAAAACAGATGAGAAGATACTTCATATGGTCATGAAGGGCAGCTTGAAAGTCATAAGCTTCCGTCCTTTCTCGAAACCCTATGCCAATGAAAGCATGCCGAACACGTCCACCTGTGACGGTTCCAAGTTGATGAGAGTTGGATTGCCCAAGGAGCTTGATGTAGGACAAGAAAGACGAAATATATAATAGGACTGGTAGTGATATAGTTTAAGATCTCAAGTAGCTGTAATTAGCATAGCCATAGTATAATAAACAGTAGAAAAAAGAATGAGAAAGGAAATAAACTACAATTATCACACTCATAAATTTCTAGGAATCACTTGCAGAGGCCTTATGTATCAAATCTAGCATTAAGGTTGTCTCAACGCTAATTAAAGGCCATTATGACTTCTAGAGAATCTAGATGTCTACTCATTATCATAAAAGCACATTAAACTCTTTGGGCTGGGCCAGGCTGAGTCAACATTCACAAACCTCGGCTCCATGTCTGCATCAACAGCTCTCAAGGAATAGCCGCATAAACACACTATTTATATAAATGACAACTGCAGACGTAGTTGAGGATGGGTATGGGTTTATTATTGTTTTCATTTTCTCTACTTTACCTCTCCATCAATCTTTAAATAGCCCAGACAGTTTAGCATACATAATGCACATAGGAAAATATTCTATCAAGAATAAATAAAATGTTAATATAGCTGCTTCACTAGACATTACTTGTGAAATACAGATTTTCACATATTAAAAAAAAAAGATCTCCAATGGCATAGGCTGGGTCCCAAGACGTGTCATAGAGCATTAAAGCATATAATTTGGATAATAGGTATGATTCATACGAATGAGGCCTTATTGCAGCATTTATGTATGAACCTGTAATTCTTGACAAGGTATGACCAAAGTGTCTATAGGATGGGTTGATGAGATGATATTAAGGTTTTCCGGAAGGTTGAAAACAAAACAATGATAAATGGAAAGCTTTCATTCTAAAAAAAAAATGGCAAGCTTCAAACCTATAATATTTCAATATTCTAGTCTAGATCAAGAAAAATATAATAAATTGAAACAAAATCTTGCAATAAGAGGGATTCAAGACTTACCAATGTTCTCTTCTACGCGAAGAACGAAGTATCTGGAGAAGCAAAGAATAAAAACTCAGATACCCTACAGGCATAGAATTACAATATCCATATTTTGAAGCCACAGAAAACAGTTTCAAGTGATAACTCAGAACACAGAAGTGGTGGAACTACAAAAACACTGCACTATGTAACTTCATAGCTCATGTGTAGAGTAGTCTAACCACTTAAAACTGTACATAAAACCTTATAATTAACACTGGGCAGTGGTTTGACCAAACCTGCTGCTGTCGATTACAGACTCCACTGGATGCAGCTCTCCATTTCTCAGAAATGCCTGAGCATACAGCTCTCCTGGTTTAAATGTTTAAGATGGTTAATAGAACAATGGATCAACAACATACTAGGATACACCTCAAACTTTTCTTTAATTATGGTTGCATGAAATATGGCCTCACCTGTGGTCTTATCTTCAAGCTTGATGATGCACTCCTCTCCCTTACTAATAATTTTCAATGTCCCCTCCCATGCCCATTTGTTGACATTCCATTCATCAGCCCTAAAGTTCAAGATTCAAAATCTTATTGTGTAAAATACACTAATGATGGTGAAAATTTGAATGAACCAGCACTCATAGCACACCAAATCTCTAATGATAGATTTTAATGTGCAGAGTGATTGAATTTATTATAACACAAGAGATTTGAAAGCCGAAATTGGTTTAATGGAACAAAATCAAGTGGAACATGTTTCCGTGACAACTTTGTTCACTGGATTGAGCTTAAACTTAGTGATCAGAAACAGGAAGAAAAAAATGAAACAATTAAAAGTTAGTTGAATACATCAGCTACATATAATATAGGTGAAATAACTCCCTTCTGGGTTGCTATTAGCAAAAATTTGGCAGGACTGACTTCAAAATGCCTACGTAACATCGACACTTCACTTTCCTGAATTTTGCCGTGTCGGACACTCGGACACTCGTGTCGACACTTGTGGATACTTCAATGGGTACTTGCACATAATAATGTAGATATTGTGAGTCTATCTTGTGTGCACTTGTGTTAGAACGTATTATATAGTTCTAAGTTAATGTCTTTGTATTATGTAACAACGTTGGTTCAAAAATTACAAATTATAACCAAAATTAAAGCATATAATGATTGATACATGAATAAATGTGTATCGCAGTGTCCGCGTATTGGGTGTTTTTAAGTCACCATGTCGGACACCTCGTACCCGCATCGGACACAGAAACACCCGTACCCGTATCATTGTTGCATAGCAAAATGCCAAGCTCATGTTGAACATTCTACAACTCAACAGTCGTAATAGATTACTCTACTCTAAGGGAACTCACAAGGATCCATAGCTAGTCCAATTAATACAACATAGGACATATCAAAGGGGATAAGTGAACTGAGTTTTAAAACAACATCAACAACAACAACACAAAACAAATATAAGGGGAACTACCGGAAATAAGTCTTGACTGTTCAAGTTTATCTCTAGCATATAGAAAATATAAGAAAATATGAATACGGTAAAGAAAGCCTATCTCAAGTATATCAGGAAGACACGTTTAGAAAATAGGCATCCCAAAAAGTTACAAGCTAGAGAAGTTGAAAAGTACCTGTAGGAAGCGGCACTTTTCCTTGGGGGTATCTGTAGAACTCATACAAATAAACAATCAAATGAGTTTGGCTTTGGCAGCACAACATTTTAAACATTATCCATACCAAGACAGAAAAAGAAACTAGAACTGTTACTTAAGTTGATCTGCTAACATGACAAACAATGCATAGAATATTTGATTGTCAAACAAAGGTAGAGATATATTTTTTTTGTTTTGCCAAACAGAATAATGAGAAAGTTAATGAAACAAAGTGCTTATGAATGACAACTTATGTTGCATATGCAAGGAGTGTAATTCATCAATTCTTGGGAAAGTTTCAAAAAGAGAGTCCACTCCAAACAAAGGAATGTACCTAATTTTAGATAATCAAAGTAAAAAAACAAGCAATTGTAGTATTGTGTACATTGAGAACAAGGAAGTAAAATGTGGTTTGAAGTCAAGTGCATAACCTAACTCCTCATGAGCGGACAAAGCACATAAAAAAATAGACTGCCATTTTCCTTGAGGAAATTTGTGAAATAGTGGCCTTCGTTATTGTCGACACGTTGAGGGAAAGGATGTCACTCACAAAAAACTTGAGATTGCATGTAGAAATTAGTAGGTTCCATCTCTTAACACCACTAGTATAACATTGTATATTTTTCTTTAGCTTTTCAGCTTTGAACTTTATCTTTTATTAGTTGAAAAGATATGTTAATATATTGATTTATAATTGAACAAACACGATGAAGGATAGACCCAAAAGAATGGATTGAGATAGTGAATCTTGCTCAAATCGAAGATACAGTCCAAAATTGGCTATAACGTCCACAAGCTTGCCTAATCAAAGGCAATAGTTGGAATAAGGCTTTGTTGGAAAAGTTATGATTAATTAGTTTAGTCACACTACCTCCTTTGGTAATCCTATTCAAAGAGGTATAGTGTATGACCTCCCATATCCTAAAATTATGAGTTCATGATTTTTGCTTTCTTTTTCTTGCTTGTAAAGCATGAATTAAAAAGAAAATAAATCAAATCAATAGATTCATAGCAAGTGATTCAGTTTTATCCTGAAGAAGTATCAATAACAATTTCTAAATTCTTAATGTTTTTGATAGGGAATCCGGGATCTTCATATTCTTAATTCTAAAACACAAAGTTTCATACTTTGATTTACGTGTACATTTAAACCAGCATTATTATCAAATTTTTGGAAACTAATGGAGCATCAAAGAAATCATAGAAAAACACAAATACACAGAAATTTCTTAGAACCCAAGGAAGTCATATCTTCAAGACTTCAAATAAGTACAATGTATTAAATTACCAGAAAAAGAAAAAAGAAAAAAGAAAAAAGAAAAAGAAAACGATTAGGAAGGTAGTTAACCCATTGGAACCCCATATGTCATTATTTTGAAATTAATCAAACTCTTGATGCCCATAAAAATTATTGCCCATTACACATCCACATGAACACTAAACCCTAACTCCACTAAATGAAGGATAAAACCATTAAATTTGTTTACTTCACAAGATGACATATGGGGTTCCAATGGTTACCTACCTTCATAATCGTTTTACTTTGGTAATTTAATACATTGTGTTTTAGTTAAAGATGTGATTATTAAAATTAATCAGACTAACAAATTATTGCCCATTACACATCTTGTTCACATGAACACTAAACCCTAATTCCACAAAATAAATGAGGATAAACCCATTAAATTTCTTTACAAATTAAACCCTAGTAACCGGATAAACCATAAAAATCAAATAAAATCTAGAGAGACAGTGAGGAACTAGATCGAAGAAGAAATTCTTACCAGATAAACATAGCATTCAGAGACTTGAAACAACACTAGCTCCACTGCCTCTATTTCTTCTTCTCCTTCCTGTTCTTCTTTATGTTCTTCTCTACCTCCATCATTTTCATCCAATTTACTTGATGTCTTCTTCTCCATGATCAAATCTAGAGAGATGATGACCTAATAAAATTACAATACTAAATTGGGCAACAGAAAATTTGAAGATTTCCTGTTTGAATTCAAAGAAATTGATTTGTCCTTTGGCTAATTACTCTCTCTAATAAATGAAGTATAGAGAGGAGTTTCTTCTTTGTTCCTTCTTATACAGAGAAAGAGAGGAAGAAGAGAGAGAAAGGGGACTAACAGACAGACACTGGAGGAAAAGTTTGCTATGAATCAAACATATAAGACTGTAAGTACGGAAGTACTAGGACTCAATGGAGCCATTTTACAAATAATTTCTCATGTTATTATCACTTAGGAATAAGGACATCTGATCTGAAAGGTCATTCTTTTTTATGGTAGGACCACCAAGAGGAAAATATGATGTACGATTGTGATTGTCTGGTTTTGGCATAAAATGGGTCTAGGGTTAAATCAAAATGAGGAATCACCCAAGTGGACGGTGTGGATTGAGTCAACATGATGTTGGATTTGATATTGTATAAAAATATACGTTGCTTATGATTTGCGCTTATTTGGTAGTTGAGTGTATAGAAGGTAGGGTGCCAAACTAGAATATTCTTTAAAAAAAATAGGACAAAAGGCTAAGATGAAATATATTTAAAATCTTAAATAAAATTTGCACCAGCCGGGAATCGAACCCGGGTCTGTACCGTGGCAGGGTACTATTCTACCACTAGACCACTGGTGCTTTGTTGTTTATAAAGATGCAAGAAATAATAAATAATAAATAGTTCTATGGTTGCACTCAAAGTGGTATTTCTTTCCAAATGGGAGAATATTTTTTTTTGTTGATGATGGGACTATTGCCCAAATACTCAAGTAAAAGCAGAGAAGAGAAACCACCAACTTTCCGAAATAATATGGATTACCCATCAATAACAATAACAAGGATTACTCGTACATTCTTGAAATAAGCACGCCTTCAAATATTTTATAATTTAGACTCTGCAAGTGAGATTTGAACCTAGGTATGTGATATTAACATGTACAAACTTTACTAACTAAGTTAACTGGCACGACGAAATCCAAAACCCCAACAATGAACCTAATTGTCGTTTGACTTAGCAAAAAAAGATTAGGTCACTCGAGGTTGACTCACAACAGTTGGTTTGCTGAAAATGAGGACAAACAAGAAGAAAATAGGATTGAGATTGGTAGGAGACGATTTCTTAGAGAACTCTTTTTGATCGAAATGTTTTAAAGAACTCCCTCACTTAATTGAAAAATAACTTCTTTTTCTCCGAAAAAAAAAAAAAAAAAAAAAAAAAAAAAGACGAAGAGATCACTGATCAGTTTTCCCACACTTGTCGTCAAATAAGATCTTTAGCAAATGAACTTGGGATGATTTCTATGAACTCCGGCAAAGGATAGACACTCAGCAATGAAGTATGAACTCGAGCTTTTATTTGATTGTCCTCCTTTGATTGCCATGGTGCTATTTGTTCCCCACATAGGCCTTCAACTTGACAAACTTCGAAGCAGTAATACCAGAAAAACAGAAATGGCGTCCATATCAACTACCAACCATACTCGTATGATTTTCGCAGAAAGAATTCAGAACAATGTCATCAGTAGAAAATTGTTCGAGATATCAAGTGAATAGTCATTGGAAGAATTTGGAGATCATTAACTGAGAGACGAAAATATGTATAGTCTTTCAACAAGGCAGAAGTCCAAACTCCTTAACAAACATTTTCTTGGTACATAATTTGATAACAGACTTCGCACCCAAAGATCTTGAAAATGGGTGGAGACGAATAATAAGATCAAACTTACAAGAAGATTCCTGACTGACCTTTGAACAATTAGCGGGCACAGTTCATTGTGGTAGAAAGAATGGTAAAGTCAGATGCAGAAGGTGAGTACTCAGATACCATCATTGTCATTCTCGTCCGTCTCATCATCCCAATCCACTTCGAAGGAGCTTGTTGACTTCATCAACTCTGTTAGTCCTGTGAGATCCTCTAAGTAGGTGGGGTGGTTAATTGCTTGGAGGACAAAGTCCATACCTCTTCTCCTGTATTCTGATACAACCTGAAATGGACAATCGAGACAGAGTAAACCATACAAGTATGAAACTATGCTACAAAGCTTTCATGAACCAGGTCCATGGCACTGCATTCTGACATTCATACAGTAAGGAAAGCATGCATGTAAATATATGGTTACTTAGGGCAGGTGTGTCCATGGGTTAGTTCTGGTTTTTGAATTACCCAGAGCCAAAACCTGTTAAATACATCAGTTCCGGTACTCCGAATATTGAAACTGGAACCGCTTTTTTTAGGAACTAGAACCGGGATAACCAGTTCCAGTTGATTTTCAGGTGTTTGGGTTCCTATTCTTCAATATTTAATTCTTTATATGAAAAAATAGAAGTAATAGAAAAATCAGAGGCTCTTTAATCTGGTTCAAGTTCCTATCGGTTCCTCTCCAGTTCCACAGGAAATCAAAGTACCCAGAACAAGAAATGGAAACGTAACCGGATACTAATGGGTCTGGTTCCTAGAAGTTCCAGTTCAAGTACTGAAATATGGGTAAACAGGAAACCATTGACACCCTTGTATGGTGTGCATTTTACCTAGACAAGAGAGATGCCAATTGTGGGTAGATCTACAAGCAGAATAACATAAAGTTCTAAACCAGTAACCAAAAAAGAAAAACTTATGATGCTACAGACCAAAGAAGAAACGGAAGGCAAAGACTGGTATCAACTAGGAGTCTTGGAGAATGTCTCCATTAAAAGAGGTAATTGGAGAGGCTTACAGTGCTGCAACAGGCTGTACAACTGTTTGATGAGTGACCTACAAGTGTCATCTGTGAGTACTGAGAAAGTGAACCTCGAATCTGATGGGGCAAAATACCAAGAGGTTGCTCACTGCTCCCACTATGTGAGGTGGCAATCTCACCAGGGGCAAGCATCCTGTAAAGACAGCCAAGTTAAACACCATAGCAAAGTTCCGAACATGAGAGATCAAAATAGGAATTTGTATTTCATCAAGTATCCTAATTTAAGCATGACATGAAACATGAACCCGTAACTAAAACAATAAACTGGCTACGATTCACATTTCACATAAGGTATGTGGTTATACCCATCAGGGTGATGCAGAATGCCCACCAACAGTTCAACGGCAATGGCTGAAGCAATGGGAGCAATCCCTGGACGTGTAACAGTGCACTGCTGATCCAAAGTGCGGTTGGCAGTCGACTGACAAAGAAAAGAACAATCATTCTAAGAATAATTACGACCGAAGGACACAAAGAATATGAGATGTTCGGGTATTAAGAATTACATCAATGGGAGCAACAACATCATTGCAGAAGTAACAACCCAACCGCAACCGTTCATCTGTACCTCCCGTGGATAAATTGCCCATCTGAGCAGACAAAGTCTCCTCACCTTCACTCTTAATGTCAGAAGAATAATTGAGAGGACCAGCTCCATGGCGCATCACAACATAACTATCAAACCCTAATGCTGCAGTAATAGTAATCTGCACACAAGTGACAAGAATAATTTGTTACCATGTAAGCACAAGATGGAGTTTTAACATCTATATGCCTTTGCACATCACTTTGAGCACTAAGGGACACAGGATCATTGAACTATTTTGCACTGTCAAGTGGTCATTAAAGCAAATGAACAATCTTGGCTCCTTAAAAGCGATAATTGATTTTTATAATCAGAGCCTCATTCAGGCTTGCATGCTATGAAAATAACACAAAACAAAATTGGAAAATAGAGGAGATCAACCCTGTTAGAATTGGCACATAGAAGAGTTGGAAGCCATCGACTTTCCCTTGTATCAGTCAACAGGAAAACTGCATCATGAGAAGTAATCAAATCTTGAAGGTGTCTGCAATCTTCAAGCACACTATTTTCTTCTTGGGTTGACACGGGGTGCCCTGGCATTGGTATGGCCATCACAATCCCCTCAGCTTCCTGCGCAGTGCAAAAGATTTGTTGTTTGGAAAGGAGAATCACCATGGAGACACTGGCCAAGAAAGCTACAAGGATAAAGAAATTTACCACAGCTGGAAGTATTCGTTCGAGACTATTAACTGCTGCCATTGCTTTCATATTACCGCCATTAAGACAGTCTTCAAAGGTATACAAAGACTGCCTCACTGGATTGGACATAGCAACCCGGCCACTGTCGAGAAGAGTAATTTTCCGGACACCCCAAGCCTGTAGAACGATTTAACTCTTCATTACCGGACAAACTGGGATAAAAAACCATATCCACTAAATTCTGAATACTCACCATAAGCATACGTGCAACCTGGCACCCAAGTGTACCTGCTCCTAAAAGAAGACATTTGATGCTAGACAAGTTGTTGAGGTTCAGCGATGGCAAAGCACGCCACCTCATAAGTTTTAAATTCAAATCTGCCGCAGATATAGCCAACCTGTGAATACCATCAGTAAAATCTTAAAATGGGAAGAACATTGACATAAGCCTTCACTAAGCAAATACATAAAGAATATACCTGGTTGGATCCATCGATTGACGAAGGCTGATACACCTAGATACTTTCTTTCCTCTGTTTAGTTCCCATCCCACAGCATTAGGTACACAATGGGGATCTTTCCAGCCTAAAGAAATATTATTTGCAAGATCAGGGAAGCCAAAGTCAAGGAAACCAATTGAAACAGCAGAATAGAAGATAAAAATCAGAATAGAGCATTTACCCAATTTCTGCCGCTCTACCTTGTGGAACAGAAACCAACGCTTCACCAACAAGGGACAACCCCAGATCTGCGAATCCATGTTTCTCTCGATAGCATAGAAAGCGAACCTTCTCCATATTCCATCGTAAACAAATAAGTGCAAGGAAGTTGCGAAGAGGCCAACCAGGATTGTTTGGAAGATGGCATGGATCATAAAAACCAAAAAGGAGCTGCAAGTATATTTGTGAAAATATTAAACAAAAGGTGTTTGGAGCTTTACATTTCATTAATATATATGTTTATGTTTTCGAAAGGTAATCTACATTTCAATAATGGAACCAATAAATGTAACAAAGAGTATTTGTATTCATTCATAAGTTTAGTAACTCCCTGTTATTCCTCAATGAGGTAAAGTGAGTACAAAAGACTACAAAATCCAGATAGTAAGATGAGCGAACCTTTTGACCATCACCTTGGCAAGCCGCCCAGTCTCTCAAAGGCCAGATAGTAGCATGTGAATCTGAAGCAATAGTAACTAGGAAAAATGGCACATCTGCAATGGATAACAAAGATTAAGCAGGGAAGAGTAGAATTTTTTGTAAGAAAGTTAGCTCCTCAAAAAAAGAAAAAGCAGGGAAAATTTACATGAAAGAATTAAAGCGGAAAGTCAATTACACATATGTCCACCTAACCTGCAGTTAAACTTGAGTTACGCCATTCATTACAAGCTGCTGACAGGGATTCTGCCTATTAGTTGTAACAGAATAACATGGATATCAGAAATCGCACAAAGTAAACTACAAAAACGAACTGAACGATGTTTCAAATAGTATTTGTCTTCTTCGCACCTCTTCTAGAGTGAAACACTGTGAAGCTGGCTTCAAATCAATCAAAGTCGCTGGAGGATCAAGCACTAGAGCAGGGAAAGCAAACCAGTAATGGAAGCTCCACTTTTTCAGATCGGCAAATGAGATTAGAAGGAATCTTGAAAGTACTGCACTCTCCTCCTCTGCTTTTCCCGAACTAATGTCCTCCCAAATCTAACAGCCAACCAATAGAATTTACTTGGGTGAGATTCTCAACTACACTTATTTTGTTTATTTTTTACTTTTCTTCTTTTCCAAATAAGTGAAGAGAGATGAATTGGGAAAAGGCAAATGCATATGTAACCGCTAAAACAAGAATAAAAATAACAAACAAAGCACTATACATTCACTTGTTAAGTCTCCTTTCCTCCTCACACAGAGATTATGGAATGACAACTCAAATGCGATTTCACAACACCACAAGTCTTCCCAAAATATGCTTTGGGTTAGCAATGTCATCCAAAACACTAACACACAGCTTGAAAGCATATAGAAACATTTCAGTTCCAGTCATGATTCTCCGATGTAGCTTTTTCACTTGGTCTCCGCAGCCTCTTGCATGGAAAGGCTTTTCTTGTCAATCTCAACAGATGAAGACCAAGCCCCATTCTGCTTAAGAAAGTAAATTTTCTTCCACTCAAGTAAATGAAACTACCTGACCCTGACCACTAAATCTAATAGAAAGTCTCTTCCAATTTTCTCTAACCTTGAAGATTCTATTTTCATCCATTTACATTCACAAGAGCACTTATATTACTACATAACAGAGATTTTAGGAATACGAAAGCCACAGCTAACAAAATTACAACAAAGAGAATTTGAGTAAAAACTTATTACAAGATAGTACCTTCCTTGCTTCTGCCTTCAGCAGGCTTTGTTTATCAAGGGCGTAATAGCTCTCCAGTGTATTTGTGTTGTAGAGTGTACCTGGGACAGGACATCTGTTTCTGTTTCCCCGACTAACTGCAGCTGCTGCTGATGATGATGATTCTTCACCCGGTTCAGGGGGCAAAGATTCAGGAAGAAGTGTTAAATGATTTGAAACTTGAGGATGTGAGCAAGGTGAATAGAAACCTGCAAACAAGTTCAGTTCAAATCTTAGGAACTTTTAGATAAAGAAACTTCTTCACTATTACTCCATTCTAGTCTCAACGGAAATCCCATCGATATCCTACTCCTTTCTCTAAAATGTGTAAAATTTGGATAGGAAGAATCTAAACAGAGAAAATTTATGCAAAAATAAAATAACACAATATTATCACAAGGTTCAAGTCTATGATTTTAATCCCAATTTTGATATTCCTACATTAACGTAGTAAAAATTGAGTTTTCCCATCGGATGGGTAGCCCTGGGGTGTTGACAGATCCCTAACAGACCTTAGAAGTATAAGAAATACTTACATCTATATAATCAAGGGCATCTCTTCAATAATATGATAAAGTTTCCGGTGAAACAAAAATGCATAAATATAAAATAGCCAAAAATTAAAAGTGGATGAGACCGTAAAGCCCATGGCAGAATTGCTTCAGATTATGTAATGTTAATATTGCATTTGGTCCACAGAACCAAAGCGTGTAAAATTCTAGCCAGAAAAAGTTCCCAAGACTCCCAACCAACGCCGTGTCAATCACCTTGATATGAAGTAAATAGAACTCAGGGAATTCAACTAAACAATCAATCCCCTCAATGTTAGCTAAATCCAACAAAAAAATACATATACATAGCTTTTAGTTAGTAATTATGTAACATGAAGGTATTTGAACAATTTTTTTTTTTTTTAAATCCCAATTTTTCATCCTCGAAATTTTTATTGAGGGTTCATTTCAAGTTCTATTTTTTTTCTTTTCACTCATGGCAAGCACGGATGAAACACAAGACAGTAAGCAATGTTTGCGTCAGAAATATTCACTATTAATTCTATCCCTAAATTGCAATTTCCACTGAAACATGAAAACCCCTATAACAATCTTGAGTAGAATTTGCGTGTTAATGCTCATTAAACTTCAACTTGTTCTTTTTCTCAAATAACAAACATAAACGAAAAATCTATCTATCAGTAAATTCTCAATGATCCCTACAAACATAAATCAAAGAAACTTATTCATCAAGATAATCCTCAAAGAATCAATAGCGATAGATAGCTCGAGAGAGAGAGAGTGGAACTTGCCAGTGATTGTGATCGGAGACTGATCGATCCCAAGAGTGTCGAGCTTGAGAGAAGATAATCTCCGCCAGAAACCCTCATCAACAGCGCTCTGAAAGGGAGCAAACTGAAGAATTACAGGTGCCCTTTCTTCCTCCACCATCGCCTAGGGGGTTTTTTTTTTTTTTTCCTTTTCTTCTCCTACTTTCAGCTTTTCAATTTTAATCTGTTTTTGCCTTCACGATCTCAGCTAGAAGAAGAAAAAACACAGAAACAAGAAAGAAGATAATAAACAAGTCTTCGGTTTCAGGTTGTATTTGTACGCTGCACTCGGGTTCCGCACTCCGAATTCGGCTGAGTCGACCAGGCAAACAGCAAACAATTTTTGTACCTAAAATATCCAAGGGGCAAGGCCTTTTTATTACTCTTCACTTCTTTAAATGTAAGAAAAGTCAACCAACATAGATTCCAAAAAAAAAAAATAGTAACAATAAATCTAGACAAATATAAATACTAGACAAAATCGTTTTATTTTGATGATAAAAAAGAACGTCAATCATCAATGTTAATGTGACGCTTATATGTCAAGTGCCCTAACCAATAAAAAAAGAGCGTCAAATGTATATTTTAAATTGTTGACTCAATGAAAATAATTAATATTGTGTTTGGATGTAGAATCTCAGAGCGAAATTTTTGTGAAGACATAAAATTTGTTGTGAACTAGTCCTAATCATGTTATAAATCTAACAAATAAGAGAAGTGAAAGAATCTATCGATAATTTGAGGATTAGAATTTGGAACCAAAATGCTTCTCTACGTCCTTCTTTACTTAAGATTTTGATAAATAGATAAATGAAGGCTAAATTTCAATTTTTCTTTGCTCTAAACCAAACCGAATCGTGGGCAAAATCTCAACTATGAAAACAAAAACATTATAAGATCGCCATCACCATCAATTTAGAGAAATTTTGTCACTGTTACATTCTTGATGTAAGGTGCTCCATGTTCAAGGTTTTTTTTTTTTTTTTTTTAACGTGTGAGCGCCCAGCCGTAGGGTCACGCCATTAACATGCGGGTAGTGGCGAGAAGATCCTACGGTTCGGCGCTCGGGTGTTAAAAAAGATATGAGCAGTAAGCAACTCCTGAGATCCCCATTTTTAAACCCTGAGAGATATGTTTAAAGTTTAATGACGTAGTACATAGGAAATAAGAAAGCTACCAAACTAAAATGAATACAAATATATGTTTGTTATTCTTAAACCACTAATTAACAATTCTATTAAATTCAAAAGCTAGAAGTTATCCAAAAAATTTCAATGATTTCGGACACTTGACACTTAAAATAATGAATTTTTCTATGATAAGAATCTACTCAGACGATTCCCACAAATCATTTATAGCTCTACTTGGTTTTTATCACTTTTTGTATGTGGTTGGTGAAGGCATTTAATAGTAAATATTTTTTATAATTTGTAATAAAATTTATAATATAAATAATTTGAAATTTTTTATTTTTTAATGTATAGATTTTTAATTAGAACAAACAAAAAAAATTGATGAAATGTAAGTATTCACATTTTGCAAAGATTCACGACATATCAAACAGGGCCTTAGTGAAGTTCTTCACTTAAAAAGTGATTTTAAACATGGTGTTCTTTTTTCTTGACTCGTGTGAATTTGACATTGTATAATGCAAGATCTGTTATGAGATTTAAAATAAACTCATCTCGATCGTACATGAGTCATGAAGTCCACCTCAAAATTTAACTCGGGGCCTATGTAGTTTGCAAACGAAAAACCTACTTTTAAAAACTAAATTACATCGAATTTAATATATATCTTGTATTACATCCAAAACTGTTTTAAGATTTACAATAAAATCATGTAAGATTTTTTAAGACAAAAAAAATATTATTTTCTTTGTGATAAGAACCTTAAGGTTTTTATCCAGGCCAGCAGAAACGATCTCTAAAGCTTAAGTTAAAGAAAAATAAATCAACTTTTTTCTCTATCATTATCAAGCCCTTAACTGGATTTTTATAGTCTCTACAATGCAAAACTAAATTAAGAAACAGATTCAAAAAAGAAAGAACTGACCAAAATATGAAACTAATTAAACTAAGACCCAAGCAACTAGCAACTCAATATTTAGAAACTACTCTAATGACTCAAGCAACTTAATATTTAGAAACTACTCAATATTTAGAAACTACTCTAATGACTCAAGTAACTTAATATTTAGAAACTCTAGAACTTGCTACTTCATGTTAGATTCTTTCATGAAGTCTAATGAGGTAGTGGGTCCCACACCCTCTTCTCCATTAAGCTCATTATGAGTTATGTATTCCAATCTTATCATTCCCTCCTCCTTCAGACTGACCTTGCCCTCAAGGTCGATTAATGAAATGGCCACCTCATCTTCTTGTTCCAACTGATTGGGTAGGGACGAAGAAACTCGAACTGTAGCAGTAACAGCTTTCTTCAAATTGGAGATGTGAAAAACTGGATGGATTTTCGAACTAGGTGGTAGCTCTAATTGATAAGCAACCTTTCTCACACAAGCTAAAACTTTGTAAGGCCCAAAATAACGGGGTGCCAATTTTTCAGAATTCCGTCGAACAGTTGATTGTTGGCGATAAGCTTGGAGCTTCAAATAGACATAATCACCAACCTGGAAAGATTTTTCTGTGCGCTTGCAGTCGGCTTGCTGCTTCATTCTATTGCGAGCTACACTCAAATTGTCCTTGAGTACCATTAAGACATGATTACGTCGTATAAGAGCCTCATCCAAAAGCGTGCTTTGAGCCTCACCAGGCACATAAGTGTGTAAGGCTGGTGGGGGTAAACCATATAGTGCCTCAAAAGGAGTCATCTTTGCAGATGTGTGATAAGTAGTATTGTACCAATATTCTGCCCAATGAAGCCAAGTCGCCCAACTCTTAGGTTTATGACCTGCAAAACACCGTAAATAGGTCTCTAAACAACGGTTAACCACCTCAGTCTGCCCATCAGTTTGCGGATGATAAGAGGAACTCATCTTAAGTTGAGTCCCTTGCAAACGAAAGAGCTCCTTCCAAAAGTTGCTGGTGAACACCACATCTCTATCGGATACAAT
>MVGT01002164.1:293630-327272 GCA_002174775.1 Macleaya cordata
CTTCCGAGCACCGCAGCGAGTGTATTGATATAACTGTCAATAATTTCGTCTCTCGTAGGCTCGCCTTCAGGCTTCTCCATAACGATGAGCCAATGCTCAAAATCGCAACCGTCGAGTAATATCGTCTCCTTCGGCGGACGATTATTCCAGTTCGGAGACGGGTCTTTCAATGAAGATGTCATCGGACGACTGGAAAAGCATCTCAGACCAAACTCAGATGGAAAACAACGGAACTCAGTTAGGGCAACAAGAGGTCGGAGACGAAAGAGAGGAGAAAAAGACCGAACAGAGAGTGCAAGTTGAGAAACGGAAGACGAAGAAGACATAAAAGAGCGAGAAAAGGCGGAAGTTAGGTTTGTTTTGGTGATTAGGGCTCGGCCGACGAAAGACACCGCCATTGCTTCTTTTTTTTTTCCTGCAAAACCTGGTTCAGAGAAGAGAGAGGAATGAGAATAGTAGACTGAAGGGTTTAAGCCTTGGGCTTTTATAGAATATAAATGGAGGATGTGTCGATGAGATTTGTCAAAATGACAATGAAGTCCTTGCATTGACCATTTAATGTAGTCAGCTCATAAAATACGTGGCATAACCACATAGAAGGGTACATTGGCTGCGCGCCTGCGTGATTGGGCAAAGTGGATTTGTTTGGGGATTGCCAAGTCACGCACGTAGCGCATACAAGGGGACTCGTTGTTTTTAGTCAGCTCAAAAAAAGATAATGTTTAACATCCAACAAAATCCTACATAATTTTTCACGCAAAACTAATCCAACTTAAAACTGTTTTTCACATGCCCTCGTGATTTGTAGGCTTTTCGGTAAGCCTAACATCACCGCTCAAAAAATACATGGCAAAACTGCATAGAGGTGTACATTGGCTAGGCCATGACTTAACCTGATCGGACTATAAAATACGGTCCACTGCTCCTAGACCATGTTTGGACGGTAGAAATGTAATGTTGCTAATGCATTCTTGAGAATCACAATATCTGTTTTAAGTGGTTGATTCAACAAGGAATAAGAAAAGTAATTCTATCACATTATAATTCCAGTATTTATTCAGGAATAGGGAAATAAACCTAAAATCAGCCCTAGATTTAGGTTCCACCCCACCCAACTTTAACATTTTAAATAAAACCTAAAAAAAATAAAAGACAATAATACCCTCCCTTAAAAATTAAAAAGAGAAGAAATGGAAGAGAGAGAAACGAAAATTGCATTTTCGATTTGGAGAAATTGAAGAACTAACGACAATTAAATGGAGAAGACGACGGAGTTGAGATCAGAGAGAGAGAGAGAAGAAAAAAAAAGATGAACGAGAAGACGATCGACGGAGTTACGATCTAGGTTTTTTTTTGAGATCTAGGGTTTTTTCTGAATATTTGCTTTGATCTAGATTTTCTATTGCTTTCAATTCCAGATCTGATATAATCCAAATTAGTTGTCGATTTTTTTTTCAAAACATAAGAACAAAGTTGCATAACACTTGCATACACAGTTGTATCTCACTTGCACCTCAGTTGCATAACACTTCACACAGTTGCACGTCACTTGCATCACACTTGCATCTCACTTGCATCTTACTTCACATAGTTGCACGTCACTTGCATCTCACTTGCACAACACTTACATATCAGTTGCATCTCACTTGCACCTCACTTCCATAACACTTTACACACTTTCACCTCACTTGCATCTTAGTTGTATCTCACTTGCATGTCAGTTGCACTTCACTTGCATAACACTTGCACAACACTTGCATCAGTTGCACCTCACTTGCATGTCAGTTGCACCTCACTTGCGTCTCATTTGCACCTCACTTACATGCCAGTTGCACCTCACTTGTATGTCAGTTGTACCTCACTTGCATAACAATTGCACCTCACTTGCATCAGTTGCACATCATTTCACATCACTTGCACCTCACTTACATGCCAATTGCACCTCACTTGCATCTCACTTGCATGTCAGTTGCATACTATTTTTTTTAATAGAAAATGAAGAAGATAAAGGTGAAGATAGAGCAAAAGAAGATGATGAAGTGATCACCGACAGATCTAACTCGCCGAAAAAAATAGTGAAGAATGCAGCCCCTATCACCTACAATCTCTCTATCTCTCTCTAAAATTCTCTCTAGAAGAAGAAGATGAAGAAGAAGAAGGTGAAGAAGAAGATGATGAAGTGATCGTCGGCAGATCTAACTCGCCAGAAAAAATGGTGAAGAAGGCAGCCCCTATCACCTACAATCTCTCTCTCTAAAATTCTCTCTATAAGAAGAAGAAGAAGAAGAAGAAGAGGATGAAGTGATCGCCGACAGATCTAACTCGCCGGAAAAAATGGTGAAGAAGGCAGCCCCTAGCCATCGCACCTACGATCTCTCTTTCTCTCCCTAAAATTTCTCTCTCTAAAATTCCCTCTCTATTACTTCCTTTCCAAACAAAGGAAGGGCAAATATGTCAATAAAAAAACTCAAGTCAAAGAGTTCAAAATGCCATGTGTACAAAAGACAAAAAAAAAAATAGGTTGCATTTAAAAAGTGAAAGTTAGCTGGGTGAGAAGTTAAAGCATAGCTAAAATTTGGGTTCCAGCCTAATTTCATGGTATTTATTTCAGTATTAAGTCGCTAATATTATGATGGCGACGAGCAAGAGTCCATAAGGTTTATTTATACTATCAAAACCGGTCAGGGTATTTAATAACCGAAACCTTGGTATAAGGGTGCTCCAGAACCTCGCGCTTCCGCTCCAAACAACGCTCCGACGCTCCCGCTCTGAAGGTATTTTAGAACTAAGAACAGTTTTTAATCAGCCGCTCTGACGCTTCCGCTCCCACTTTCGTTCCCGCTCCGACCCGCGCTCCGGTTACTTAGGGTATTCCTCAAATATGTAATTCTGCCCCCGGAAATCAAACACCTGCCAGGATTGTGATTAGTGGAAATCACATTCCATTATGCCATTTTCGGTACGGAGGTAACAGAGCTGTTTGACGGCCTTGGTCTTATTGGTCTTGGTATCGGGCAGTCGGGCTCCAACATATGCTTGATTCTCAATTTTTTCTTTTTCTTTTTTTAAGGGCAGTCGGGCTCCAACATATGCTTGATTCTCAATTATTTCTTTTTCTTTTTTTAAAGGAGAATTAGAAGAAAAAAATTTCTTTCATCTAGTAACATTCTCGCGGATGCACCCATTTTTTTTTTCCTACTTTATTTTTAAGGTTTCGAGGGATAAAAAAAACCCTAAAAGAATGTTTCCACCCCACCCAAATCGCATACCGTCAGCATACCAATTGGACCAAATATCAATGAATTGAAGTTGAATCCCAATTCCACGTTTAAGAACTTGCATAGCAGGGGTAAAAACGTCGCTTGCTAGGCTGCCACCAACAACCGTATGAAAGGAAATGGACTAGACAAGGCTTTGATCGAGCCAGAGCCCATGGCCAATCAATCTTTAATACAAGGGTTTCAGGCAAACCGTGCACTTGGCAAGGTGCATTACAAAAAGGCGAAAGCACATGGCCTAAGCTCTACTATTTTCTTAGTATAGTATCTCGAGTCTGACGACTCTGACCTAGCTTGGGTACTAAAATGTATGTTAGATCACGTTTTTACAGGAAATCATTACTAACTAAAAAGCATTGATGAACAATAGACGAGAGAATAGAATAAGCATTAAAACAAAAAAAATAGTAGTAGAACAGGTAGAACAAAGGGAGAGATTTCGACGACTAAAGACATTTTATTTAAACAGCTATATTAAATAACAGATGTAATTATATCAAAAAAAAAATTGAGTGTCATAGCTAGAACAGGCTCACAGAAGACAACAAAATCAGTGCTGGCAAGTGACGGTATATCATAGGAACAGAAAGTTTAACCAACTTTAGAGATTAAGCATTTAAGGTCAGACAGACGGTAAATACAATAACTACTACTGAAATCAATCTTAAAGTTCCACCAAACATACGAGTCACGGTCAAAAACATATACTACTAATCTAAAACCTTACATACCACGTCAAGTAGAGAAAAAGAAGTCTGGTTTTTTATCCATTGCAGCATGCCGACTAAGACAACAATCCATAGTCTGACAAGCACAAGACTATCTCCATCTCCCAAAACCCAAATACAGCTTCTCCACCTTCCTCAATTATCTACAGTTCAACCCCCTATTGATAGTCTCTACCAGGGAAGTCTCTACCCTGGTAAGCATCTCTGTTTGCAGGCGCTTCTCTCCCCTGGTAGGGCATACCTCCACCGTTTTGTACATCTCTGTATGGCCCTCCACCTGAGTTAGGCATATTGTTGGAATATCCAGAATCTCTATTGCCCATATTTGGTCCATTGTTCTGTGGATACGTATTATGGGGTGGCATACCTCCCATATTTGGTCCATTGTTCTGTGGATACGGATTATGGGGTGGCATACCTCCCATATTTGGACCATTGTTCTGTGGATACGCATTGTGTTGCATGTGTCCCATATTAGGCTGCATGTTCCCACTAGGCGGCATACCACCCATGTTAGGATGCATATTCCCACTAGGCGGCATACCTCCCAAATTTGGCCCAGCGTTCTGCATATTGGGATTAGGTGGCATACCTCCCATATTTGGCCCTGCGTTCTGCATATTGGGATTAGGTGGCATACCTGCCATATTTGGCCCTGCGTTCTGCATAGGATTATGTGGCATACCTCCTCCCATGTTAGGAGTAGGGTTTGGACGCTGCTGGAAATCTCGGTTCTGCATATTCTCTCTCCTCCTCTCGAAGTTCCTAGATCGATCAAAGTTACGTGGTCTATCATTGCGCCTGGACCTCTCGTTCGCCCGTGCGTTGTTCCTCACCCATTCCTCATGGTATTTGGGGTCATAAGGAACAGCTTGCCCGTCGATAAAAGGCTCCCCTGCCAAAAGGAACACAATACAAACAAATATAAAACATAATGTCAATAATGACCTAAAACTTCATGTTTAGGACACAGTTCTCTTTAGCTAGCTCAATACGGAATGTGGATTGAAAATGTGCAAAGTTTACCCTATGAGAATCCCAGTTGATTGACAGTCTAGAAACAAATTATTCTGGAGCATGCTTACTGGTTGATGCAGTTAGTTATTTAAGAAAAATGCTACTGTATACATAATGGGCACCAATCTATCCTAATCAACCAACTTATGCCACAGCGTATTTCATAATCAATCAACTGATCCCATATACCTCTAGTATGGTGATAGTTGAAAATCAACAAGTTTAAGGATTATTATTAAAATTTATGAAGATTTCCATAGGGAGGCAGTACTCTTCAAGCATAAGATCAATCCAACATTTCTTTTTTATCAGTAAGACCAATCCAAAATTCTCAGGCATTTCGTGGAAAAATGACATAACCATCACCACCACCAACAGCAGAATAGAAACTAACAGCACTGAAGTCAATTGAAAAAATACAATTTGATATCAAATCAATGATAAAAAAACATACACACACACACACAACAAATAGTGAGAAGACCCAGCCAAGCCCAACATTTAGATGGCTGAAAATCACTGGCAATCAGAGGTGTAAAGCTACTTACATCTCTTTGTTCACTATAGAGAAGCATTGTTAGTTTTTCAGTTAGTTGGTGAAGACAGGATTAGGACGTAATCAATTATCCTCTCCACTTCTTCTATTCATGTAATATTTTGGGAGTCTACCTTGTTAGATCACTAAAAAAGGATTAAAGATGCATGCAAAGAACAAGATTACAAAGTGACAAAATAGAGAGTAAAAAAAATTATTGCCTGACCATCATCATAACTGCCTCTAAATTTAATCAAAACTCGTCTCCACCAGTCCATGAGATCGAAATAAAATAATTGATTAGGAGGGACTTTGAGAATGGTTTTCCATAAAAGCAGAACCAACAAAGAGTTTTAGAGAGAAAAAGAGTTTTAAGTTACATCCGAAAGAGATAAGTTTCAAATGGATTTTTCACAAGTCATTAGCATTTTTTATGCTTTACACTTCAGTTCTGGCCAACTGCATTAAGTCCATTTAGGGTTATGCCTAACAATCTAAGAAGGCATGAAAATCATCACTCCAAACCCCTATATTCAAACAATTATATTCACAAGATGGAAGAGCCAAAGTGATTGGACATTTCAAAACCAAGCAATATTAGCATTCATCTAGACATGATCATACTAATTTTTGTTCAGCAATGCAGTTAATGTTTGCTCATCAAGTAAACAGACAACATTTAGAAAAATAAGTAGATCCATATTAGAGGAGGCTGGTGTACACAATACCAGATTCCATACTATAACCAGTATTTTTCTATTAAATCCACAGAAACTTCATACTAATTGGGAGTTTGAATAGAGTCATCAAATCCTAGCTGTATACATACATGGATAAGCAGGACAATTATGCTTATCCATGTATACAGAACCCAGGATAACCAACACAGATCACATTTAAACTAGATGATCAGTACATTCACTGCCAGACGACAGAAAAAGGAAAGGAATCCCCTATGTTGTTCTCCACACTATATCAAACTACCACACCAATCAATTTCAATAAAGCCAAGAGGAATTTGACATCAAACAAATGGTTTCAGTAGATTCTTTAAAGCCTAAAAATGCATCCCTCAATATCATTCAAAAAACAACAACAACACTCTCGGTCAAACAGATGATTTGACATCAAACAGATGGTTTTATTAGTTAAGGTGCATTCATTAGATCATTCACCGCAAAGCATCGACATATAAATTTTTTTTAAAAAAATAAAAAATTACTGACCTCCATAATCTTTATTTTTAACATCCAAGTAAGAATCAGGGAGGACCCAACGTACTCTCGGTAGTTCTGCACAGTTTAACCAAAAAAATAAGCAGATCATATACAATTGATAGAACTTAGAAGTTATATTTAAGGCAAACCGAAGAGCTTATAAACTCCAATAGAAACAACATATATATAAGGTTTAACATACCCTTGATCTTGTATGAAAGTTCCTCAGACACAATACATCCAAAAGCGAAGTAATGTCTAGTTGATACTGAGTAGATGGATTTCCTTGCTGCTTCTTCACTGTTAAAAAGTATAAGCAGCAAAATATAACTATCAAACCAAAGACCATATATGGCCAAAAGACAAATTTCAAACTGATATTATTGTGAGAGAGAAAATCAACACGAGTGTTTTAATATTAATGCAACCTGCATGGACCACAAGAAACTACTATGTGGTCCAGATACTAATCTTCTTGTTAAATTTCAAGCTTAGTAACCGGATCCGTTGAATATGGTTGAGGCTCCCGCACCCAAGCCGCAAATCTGCAGATTTGGGAGCGGGACCACCACCAAATCGCAGTCCGAGAATTGTAGGATCGCGTCCTATAAATGTGAAACGACAGTTTAATCCCCAAACTACTTTCTTCACTTATATTCATCATCTCAAGCCAAGTTTCCCATTCCACTCCACCTCATGCTTATATATGTAACTGTCAAGCACATCTACGGAGAAGAAATTTTATATGTATCTGATGTGCAAGACATTATATATGTATGTGATGGATTTTTCATCGTCATCGTCATTTATCATCGGCAACATTGATAATCATGATCATTGTCATTCATCACCTTCATAATTCATGATCATGATCATCATAATAAGAATATTATTATCGTCATCATCATCACTATTCATGATCATAATCATCTTCATGTTGATAAAATATGTAAAGGCCTTCAAAATTTTGCAGGGTAGTTTAGAATTATATACAATAATATAAATATATATACACACAGATATACACAGGCACTCCAAATTTGAATTAGGCGCTCCAAATATGAATATTATTATCGTCATTATCATCACTATTCGTGATCATAATCATCTTCATGTTGATAAAATATGTAATGACCTTCCAAATTTTGCAGGGTAGTTTAGAATTATATACAATAATATAAATATATACACACATAGATATACACAGGCACTCCAAATTTGAATTAGGCGCTCAGGTACACCCACTCCCGGTCTGGTTACTTAGATTTCAAGCATACTAATGCAAAAATCATTTTAAGCTTCAACAAGAGGCATGTTTCCAATATGATTAAAGATTTTTAAGAATTCAATAGGAAAAAACTTCTTTTTTTGTTTTGGAAAGAACCAAAAAAAAAAAGACTATTTCAGTAATCAATTTAAAAGGTCAAAAAATACGTTTAATTCAGCTATAATTGAACTTGGCATTCATTTTAACGAATGCTTTGCTCATTTAGAGATTCTTCAAATTTCAGCATACTTCTTCAAAATAAGGGCAGTGTAATTCTACTAATCACAAATTAAAGCTAACAATAGTTCTTCCGAATACAAATAACAATCCGAACAAAAAGAAAAAAAAAACAGAAAAATTAGGGCATAAAACTAACCTTCCGAGCACATTAGCAAGAGTCTGGATATAACTATCAATAATCTCGTCTCTCGTAGGCTCGCCTTCAGGTTTCTCCATAACGATGAGCCAATGCTCGAAATCGCAACCATCGAGTAATATCGTCTCCTTCGGTGGACGATTGTTCCAGTTCGGAGACGGATCGTTCAATGAAGATGTCGTCGGACGACTGGAAAAGCATCTCAGACCAACCTCAGATGGAAACCGACGGAACTCAGTTAGGGCAACAAGAGGTCGTAGACGAAGGAGAGGAGAGAAAGACCTAACAGAGAGAGGAAGTTGAGAAATGGAAGAAGAAGACATGAAAGAGCGAGAAAAGGTGGAAGCTAGGTTTGTTTTGGTGATTAGGGCTCGGCCTAAGAGAGCCACCGCCATTGTTTTCTTTCCTGTAAAACCCTAGTTGAGAGGAGAGAGAGAGAAATGAGGATAGTAGAGTGAAGGGTTTAGGAATTTGGGTTTTTATAAGCGGAATGAGTGAGGTGTCCCTGAGTTTTGAGAAAATGACAATCAAGTCCTTGAACTGCCCATTTGACCATGTCTATGTTTATCTGCTCATAAAATACGTGGGCCGGAGCGTACATGGTCTGGGCCGAGGCTTAATCCTGGCAGGCTATTTGACGTATTCGGCTTGTACTTGGTCTTGGGCTAGGGCTCGAGTCTGGTGGAAGTGGAGGAGGTGGTAGCGATAGTGACATGGGGGTAGGGGTGGGACTTGGGTTGGGTCAACCCGACCAACCCGAACCCGACCCGGTATTTGGGCAAGCGTGGGCGATGGTTAATGGGCATTTGGGCAAGTATGGGCATTATTTTGTCAACCCGTAATCAAATTTGGGCAAGCATGGGCATAGATAATTGCCAACCCGGTCAACCCGCCCAACCCGAGAAACTTTTATATATATATAAATATATATCTATATATACATGTATTAAGATTTTAATTGAATTCTAACATGGAAATATGTGGTGAGAAAAAGAAAACTCTCATTTTGTCAAGTATTTTGAAAGATATAAATGAATAAATATATTAAGTTACTATTATAAGGTAGAGGTTTTAAAACCCAAAATAAAAACTTTCCTTCTGTCTCGTTATATATAAAATAAAAAATTAATATTACTTAATAAGTAAAACTCAAAACAATATAAATTTATCAATTATCAATTACTTCCTCATTAACCCTCACAAGCTAGATCTCGATCTCTTTTATCTGTACTGCTTTACATGGCCACAACCATAGTGCTCTTGGTGTCGTTGTCCATTTTGATTCAAGGTAAACTACTAAAAGGTTTAAAGTTTTCTTTAAAGTTCACATTACAGCATTCATGTGTACTAATTTTCTTTGTTTAGTCGATTAATCTCTATTGTAATTTATTATATATTGTAGTTCTCCATTATTAAATCATTACTTTTTAATATATAATTATTAATTTTGGACTTATTAATTAATTAATCTTTTACTTTTTGGAATTAATTTTTTTCAGGCATGTCGAACACGAGCAACAAAGACGATCCAAAAGCTACTCCTACCGCAACTATTTCCAAGTTGACTGGTAAGCGCAAGAAAACTTATAAATCAAAATCTCCTGTTTGGGAACATTTCTTAAAGATTGAAAATAATGATGGTAATGAAACTACACATTGTAGATGCAAGTATTGTTCAAATATTTTTGGTTGTGTATCTGCGAATGGAACAAAATCACTTTGGAGACATTTAGAGAAGTGTGTTAAGTATCCATATAGTAACACAGACAAAAAACAGAAATTATTGTCTTTCACAGCCGGCCAGTCTAGTGGTAGTAATTGGAAGTTTGATCAAGAGATTTGTCGTAAAGAGCTTGCTAGAATGATCATTGTTGACGAGTTGCCTTTTAATTTTGTGGAAAAGGAGGGTTTTAGAAGATTTATGAGTGTAGTGCAACCAAGATTTCAAGTAGTTTCACGAAAAACAATAAGAAAAGATTGTATGGAAATTTTTTTATTTGAAAAGATAAGGTTGAAGGAAATTTTTGGAAAATCAATTTCACAAGTGTGTCTAACAACTGATCTTTGGACTTCCGTTCAAAATCTGGGATATATGTGTCTTACGGCACATTTTATCAATGATGATTGGGAGTTGCAGAAAAGAATAATTAATTTTCAAGTGTTGCCAACTCCCCATCGCGGTGAAAATATTGCACAAGCAGTGGAGACATGTTTGTTGGAATGGGGAATTGAAAAGGTGTTAACAATTACAGTTGACAATGCAAGCTCAAATGATGTAGCAGTCACAGCATTGAAATCCAAATTAAACAGGAGGAAAAAATTAATGTTGGATGGTGAGATGTTTCATATGAGATGTTTTGGGCATATTCTTAATGTTATAGTAAGAGATGGCATTGAGGAAGCAGGTGATTCTATTCTTCGCATTCGTGATAGTGTGAAATATGTGAGGAGTTCACCTTCACGATTACAAACATTTAACAAGTGTGTCGAGGAAGAAAGAATTACATCAAAAAGATCTTTGTGCCTTGATGTACAAACTCGTTGGAACTCCACTTACATGATGTTAACTGCTGCAATTGAATTCCAAAAAGTCTTTGAACGTTTAGAAGATAGAGATGTTAATTTTTTAATTGAAGCTGAACGTAAGCATGGAGTTCCAACAGAAAAAGATTGGGAGATGGTTAGATATTTGCACAAATTTTTAGAATATTTTTATGATATGACACATCGTGTATCTGGGTCAAAATATGTAACTTCCAATTCATACTTTAATGAAGTTTATGCTCTCCAATCCATATTTTTGAAATGGTCACAAAGTGAAGATAGTTTTTTACGTGATATGACCATAAGAATGAAGGCAAAATTTGAAAAGTACTGCAACATTCACAAAATTAATCCATTGTTGATCATTGCCGTTGTTTTAGATCCTCGTTACAAGTTATTATGGGTGGAGTTTTGTTTCCTGAAATTCTATTCCAGCAGTGAGGTAGAAACACTAATCAGTAATGTCAAGAAAGTCTTGGGTAAACTCTTTGACAGCTACTCAAAGGATGTTATTATCAGTGAAGGTATCAATAATGTTCAAACTGAAAAAACAACAAATGTTGGGACAAGTGAATCAAATATTATTCTTAATGAATCTCATCATGATTGGAACAACTTCTTGCAAAAGAAAGAGAGGGTGGTGATGAAGTCTGAGTTAGATAGATATCTTGAAGACCATGTTGAGAAAATAAGTCAAGATTTTGACATTTTGTGTTGGTGGAAAGAACATTGTGGTATATATCGTGTTCTTGCACGCATGGCACGCGATATATTAGCTATTCCTATGTCTACCGTTGCATCAGAGTCTGCCTTTAGTGTTGGAGGTCGAGTACTTGATTCATTTCGGAGTTCTTTGACTCCACAGATTGTGGAGTGTTTGATTTGTGCCCAAGACTGGCTTAGAAATTCATCGACCCCAATTGAAGTTGAAGAAAAATTAGAGGAGCTTGAAGAGACAGAATCAGGTAATTTATTTTAAATTTATTAGTTAATTTTACTCTTCATGTCCTAGCCTTTTAAATTTTATATGTTACTTTTCACAAACATTATTTTGTAGGCACTACGGATGTTAGTGGGGCCCCAGGAGGTTTTAGTTGTTCAGCTCCAATATAAACTTCTAGTCTTGTACCTCTTAACTGGTAATACATTTCACAAAATATTATTTAAAAAATAGGTCAAAATCCATATAAACTTGGTTGTTTGATTAATAATTCATGTCTGAATCTGTTTTCTTTTTCTTTTTTTCTTTTTACGTGTAGGACGGAGAATAAAGGTGGATTCATCTAAGTTAGTTCATCTCAATTGTATAAAGATTTAGTCAATTATGGATTTTGACTTCGTTGTTACATTTTTATTTTGAAGTTATAACGAATATTTTGTTTAAGTTCTTTTATTTATTATGTGAGCAGATTGTTAGTTTGTTTTTCTTTTGAAATTATGAAAGATATTTTTTTATTTAAGTTTATTATTAATTTTTTTGTATTAATAATTCAATTCAATCACCTAAATTTATTGAAACATGGGCAACCCGAAGAACCCGAGAAACCCGAAGAACCCGAGAAACTCACTCGGGCCATGCGTGGGTAAACCTCTTATGGGTTTTGTGGGTTCTATAGGCATTCTGGGCAAAAGAGGTATAGTGTGGGCGTGGCATGTCCAAAGCCTCTAACCCGCCCAACCCGCCCGAGTCCCACCCCTACATGGGGGTGGTGTTGGTGGAGGTGTTGTTGGTGAAGATGAAGATTGTGGAGTGTATTTTTTAGGTGAAATTATCGGAGGAGATACCATTTGGGCTTAACGTCCAAAAAATAGTAATCCTTTTTTTTTTTAAACAAACAAAGAGAGAAAACTTAAGATTGGTCCTTTCCCCCTAGAGCTGGTAAAAGCCAGATAGGAGGGGAGCTCCAGTACATAGTAGTTTGGTTGTTCTTACCCCATTGGGCCAGATCATTAGCTACAATGTTACAAGTTCTTGGGATAAAATTAAAGACAATGTTTTCAAAATAGGGGGTCCACGATTTGATGTCTTTAAGAAGGGCATCTGTACTCCACGTTCCATTGAAATCTCCCTTTCACAGCTGTTCCAAAACAGCTTTTGCATCACCTTCAATCTCCACATTTCTGTAATTCTGCTCCTTTGCTTTCTTCACTACTATCCAGATGGCTCTGATCTCAGCTTCTTCTGCTAAAGAAAACATATCATAAATAGCTGCAGCAAAGATAAAATTCCGAGTACTATCTCTGACTACCACTCCCGATCCACCTTCCTTTGAGATAGGATTCCAGGCACCATCGGTGTTAATTTTTATCCAGCCAGTTGTAGGGGGCTTGTAGTCGAGGTAGGAGTATCAGAATTAGCATTTCTGGACCTGGGGTTGGTTGCACGGCTATTTGAAACTGTAGGAATCATTCTGGAAGCCTGAGCTAGAATAGTTTGCACGGGTTCATTATGGTTTTTTTGAATCAGACTATTTCGACTGTTCCAGATAGCCCAAAGAAGGCAAGCAACGAATGGGAACTCTTGACTGGGATCCAGGTTAGCATTCAACGGGTTTAAGTCGCACCAGTGTCGGAGCCAATCTCCTATGCTCTTATCCTTGAACTGGTCAGTATGGGCATTAAGTCTAGAGAGAAACCAGATTCTACTGACATGGGGACAAGTCACCAGAGTATGAATAATAGTTTCGGCTTCCAAATGACATCTTGGGCAGAGGATATCCCCCACATTCATTCTTTGGTTCAAAATTGCTCGAACTGGAATTGCATTCATTGCACATTTTCAGATGAAAGTTTAAACTCTATGGGGAACTCGAGTATTCCAGATGGATTTCTAAAGTTTATCCAGATTTTGATTTCTTTGGCCTACCAGTCCTACATAGGCTGATTTAGTGGTAAAGCGACCATCCCGGGTCAGGTCCCACGCTCTCCTATCAGGGGTGTTTGTAGAGCTTAGCGGGATACGGACAATCTTCTCAAAAGAAGATTGATCAAAATGAGTCTGAAGTTTCCTTCTGTTCCACGTTCTCGAATCCTAATCAATGAAATCAACAACCTTTAAATTTGGGTCAGGAATTGTATTTGCCTTCGGCAGAGGTATTCTAATATGTCAGGAACCCATCTATCGCACTATCGGTCGATAAGCTTGCCATCACCAACAATCCATGATATGAACGGCTTGATCTTTTCTTTTATGGTGTGCAAACACTTCCAAGCCCATGAGGCACTCGTGGGGCACTTCGAATGGATGAAGTTAGAATTTCTAAAGTACTTCCCTTTAAGAACACGACCCCAAATCGAGTCAGGTTCTTCCACCAATCTCCAAGCATTACGAGCAATCATGGCATGGTTATTAATCTCACTTCTCCTAAACCTTAGTCCTCCTTCAGCTTTCAGTTTACATATATTCTCCCATGCAATAAGATGAAGCTTTTTATCATTGGGATCTAGCGACTCACCCCACCAAAACTTACAGAGATGGGAATCGATTTTTCTGCACAAATTTTTTGGAAGGAGGAAGGCAGCCATTTGGTATAAAGGAATAGCTTGACCTACAGCTTTAACCAGAGTTGTACGACCTGCTTGGGACAACATTCTATTCGACCAGGCATTGATCCTGCTGTCAATGGTATTGAGGAGGTTCATATGGGTTTGGGTTTTAGATTTGAGGAAGCTGATGGGAGCACCCAGATATTTCTCCCCTAAACTCTGGTTTTTTATGCCTATAAGCCTGGAGAGAAATTTCCTATGTCTATGATGGGTATTACCACTAAAAAGGATGCCTGATTTGTCAAAATTGATCTCCTGTCCAGATGCCTTACAGTATTTGTTCAGGTACTCTTTGATTTGAGCAAATTCATCTGGGGAGGCCTTGGTGAAGATGAAGCTATCATCCGCAAACAGCAGATGGGTGATTGGAGGGGCACTTCTAGCAACTTTCAGCCCGTGAATCTGATTTTGTGCTTCAAGACTCGAGAGATAGCAAGATAGAGCTTCAGCTGACAAGATATAGAGGTAAGGGGAGAGAGGGTCCCCTTGCCTTATACCTCTTTCTGGGTTCATACGGCCGTGTGGATAGCCATTCAGCATAATTGAGAAGGTGACAGTCGAGAGACAATTCTGAATAAGGTTACACCATTTCTCATTAAGGCCTAACTTCCTTAGAACTTTAATCACGAAGCTCCATTCTAGTTTGTCATATGCTTTAGACGTGTCCAACTTGATGGCTGCTAGGGTCTCTTGGCCTTTTGTCCTCTTTCTGATCATATGAATCAACTCTTGGGCCATAAGAATATTATCCGAGATGTGCCTTTTGGGGACGAAGGCACTTTGGTTAGGAGATATGAGCTTATTTATGAGAGGATTGATCCTATTTGCAAGGGTTTTGGACACAATCTTATACGCAAAGTTACACAGGCTTATAGGCCTATAGTGAGTAGCTGAATCAACCGAGAGAGTTTTGGGAATAAGGGCTATATTTGTGTGATTAAGTTGGGTAAGGAGGTGTTCCTTTGAAAAGAAATCTCTGACCATTGCTATAACATCCTGCCCTACCACATCCCAGTACTCCTGAAAGAAAAACCCTGTAAAACCATCTGGGCCAGGTGATTTTTTCCCCTCATTTGCTGTGCCGCTAATCTGATCTCATCATCAGTTAAAGGTGAGCACAGAACCTCATTATCTAAATCAGTAATCTTTAGAGGAACAATGCTTATAATTTCATCCTAAAACTCCACAGAAGAGGCGTTATAAATGGTTTGAAAATGGTCAATGAATTCATTCCCAATCTGATATCTTTGGGTTAGCCAGTTGCCATTTCGGTCTTTTATCCAGTCAATCGAATTCCTCATTTCTAATTGATGAGAATAGTAATCCTTAATCCATATTTGAGGTACTAATTAATATCACCCCCCATTAAAAAAAAATGAAATTTCTTGGACGCCTACCAAAATTTTATTCGCAAGCCCCGATTGAGGGCGCCCTCACCAAATACTTTTTTCATAGTTGATAGGCCCCAATTATGGTCCACTCCCTTATTTTTTAAAGCCCTCCAAAACTCAAACGGTAGGTTTTGACATTTTCTTTTGGTAAGTTTGAGTTTGAGAGAAAGATGTCGAAAACGAAAAAGAAGAAGAAAAGAAATAAAAAACCTTAGCCCACAAAAAAAAAACTAAAATTGTATTTTATTTATTTATTAGATTTTAATATTTTTTTATGTGAAATGATGATGATATGTTCTAGTTGTAGAGTGAAAATCTCATGAAAATATTTTCTTTAGCATTTTCTACTACTTAAAATCTATTCGTTTTGAGCTTTGATGGAATTTTTCCATCTTCGTTTTGTAAATCTAACTCAACTATGCAACATCGATTACAAATTTTTTTTTTTTGGAAACCTAACACTATTTTAGGGCATTGATCTCCATCAAAAAACTGTCAGAATTGTGAATTGGCCAAAACTGACCAAGTTCAATAAAAAGAATGTGAAGTATTACCATTTGGAGATTACCACTAATAATTTTAAAATCAAAGTAGATTGACTAAGTCTAATCAAATGGAATATGCCAACAATCTCTTGTTACTGTTCAATTACAAATACAATTAAAGACATGAAATGCTACAGGAACTTTGGATTTGCACCCCAAATAGTACCTCAGATTATAAATTTTGACGCCATTTTTATAATCCGAAGTAATGTTTGTGGTGCAATTTCGAAGTTCCTGTAGCATTACTCGTGAAAGATAGACGAAAATCGAAATGCACCATTCACGATTCAGATATCACCGCCCCTACTCGTTATAGATAGGGAAATGGACCGAGCAAAGGTTTTATAGAGCTCGGGCCATGCCCAATGTCGACTTACATGGCTTCAAGCAAACAGATCCCTAGGCTTGGCTAGGCTTGAGAATCAATTGCAACAAGGGGCATAACTATTAAGGGGCTTGGGGGGCTTCAGCCCACCCCAAATTTGAGGGGAAAAAAAAAGGGTATAGAAAATAGCTAAAAAAATTCTTATTCTTCTTCTTTTAATATCTTTGTAAATTCTTATTCTTCTTTTTTAATATATTCTCTGTTTCCTGATAAAAAAAATAGCTAAAAAAATTCGAATTTAAAAGGGATTTGATATCTTAGCCGAGGGTAAAATTGTACAAAAATTTTATATAATAAGCAACTTAAACTAAATTTATATACTCATACATATCAAAATAAAAAATATTTACTTTAGCCCACCCCAACTAAAATTTCTGGTTCCATCCCTGATGGCAACTAGATTTTAATCTAAAAAGATGTTCTTATAATCAATCATATTAATGCATGGATCACAAATATTACAAACGATATGCACATATTGCATGTGTTGTCCACTAGAATGAATTATTTTAAGTGAAAGAATCATGAATCGTGTTATTCCAAATATATTGTAGATTAATTAGGGGAGCTGTGTGTGCATGATTTGTAAACCATCTGAGACCCTAAATTAGTAGCGAGAACCATTAGTTTTGACTGTAATAGTTAAATTTTTTATAAGTAAATTCTAGAGGTAGAGCACATAAATCCAACAATTTCCCCCATTCGTATAGGGATCTTAGTCAAAAAATCATGTGCATAGTGTTCCCCCTAAGCTATAGTTTTTTTTTAAAGGGACTATTGCTCAGATTACATTATGGTGTAGGTACACGCAGTGGACGTGTGAGAAGTGTAGAGAAACCGCCAATAACAACATACCTATATCTATTATCAGATTACATGGGACAAACTTAACGGCAATACCACGACCGAGAAGTTTTGATCCCAAGACCTCTCACTACCAAAAAATTATGGGAGGGATGCACAACCATTGAGCCAAAGATCCATGTACCCCTAAGCTATAGTTTGGGGTCATGAGAGTTTACAATTAAACATTAGTTCTATGTACATAATACCATTCTAATTATACGTATGTAAAATTCTTTTAAAAAAAAACATCAAATATGTACATCTACCAGTCTTCATAAGAATATCCATTGATAAAACTGGATAGGTATTTGAATTGAACTGGAACCTGATACCAGTCTAGCAAATGAAGATATTGTGACTATCTTAATCATGATCGAAAAGGCGTCGAACCAGGATTTTAACTTCGATGGGTGCGAGGAGGGGTTCAAAACTTAAAAACAACTCTTTTAGGAACCATAATATTTCAAAGATGAAATTTTTTCGAAGAACGTCTGTAAATATTATCCCACATAACAAGATAACAAGAGGGTAATTCAAAAGGCTGGAGGATCGTAATGTCATCGAAGGAGAAGCTAAAATTGCGATTAAGACAAATGTTACCACATGCTAAAGGAGCTCGAAGCAATTAATTACTAAAAACATATATTAGAGAAGCTTAATCGACATTTAATTAATTTAGGGCAACAAATGAGTCAGTTTCGATTCAGGTATCCGGTTCTTACTAGTTCTGGTTTTGATCAGATTTTGGGTGCCTGTATGTTTTTATGTATCCAAAAGAAACAGAAATAAAAGGAAATTTTTTGGAAGAAATCAGTTCCGGTTCAACGAAAGTTGTCAATGTCAGTATAAATTGGTTCACGTGAGCAACTATAAATTTTATGGCTTTCGTCACACAACTGCCACACCGTGGTCTATCGTGTTGGGAATCGAAACAAAACACTATTTAATACGGTAGCTCGTCTAATTTACCAATCAGGTTCCTTTCAAAATAAAAACAAAATAACTTGAAAAAGAAAAATCATTTTAAAAAAATTAAACTTTTTTTCTTCTTTGCTGGACACTAGGTTTTGACAAAATCTTTTAACAAAAAATCTTCAACCCTTGATTCTAATAAATCGAAAGTTTTTTTTTTTTTTGTAGGAGGGGACTAATACCCAAGTTACAATATGGCATAGATATACTATAACAGCATGTGAGAAGCGCATAAACTGCCATTAACATCAATTCAACGGACGATTGTAGAAAAAATCATCAACAACGGGTGCAAGAAAGGCTACCACCACGGGCGCAGAGAAAGCCATCATTAACAGGTGCATGAAAGGCTACCACCAAAGGATGAAGAGAAGACTACCTAACAACAGGCACAAATCTTTATTTAGAAGTACATATGTAAATATATATAACACATTACATGTGCCAAAGTTAATGGTAATTCCACTGTTTAAGACCTCACAAGTCATGAGATGGATGCAAACCAATCGAACAAGTGGTTGTTTGCTAATACACGGAAGGTTGTAAATCTACTAACATAACTCAAAAATCATTTCATGTACGATGTCAGCAAAATTATTAGCAAATTTACAACTCTAATATGGCTGAAATCAAAGGTCTATATTTTACATCAATTCCTCACCCATTTTTTCATTTGTTGCTTCACGTATTGTTTAAGAACACGATCCCTTTGTATGTGACATATGTTTTCTTTACGTTAGTTTTGTTCTTTAAGTTGGATTCTAACGACTATGCACTCGAACGCAATTGAGCCCAATGCGTACCTTCTTTCTTCTTCTTTATTTATTTATTTAATAGATTCTAATGGCATATATTTTCTCTCCTAAAGCATTGTTCTTAACGACCATATACACAAATTGGGTTAAGCTCTTTTCTTTGTTTGAAAGTTTGATTGTTGGTTAAATTTTCCAGTTGGTTAATGAGATTTCTGACTTTTTCGAGTAAGTACAAATACCCGTGATGTGTATAACTAGAGAAGAAACAAAACCCTAGTTCTTGTTGGTGAAAGAGTTAATGGAGGAGAAAGATTGGTAGTTTTGTTTAACATTTTTTTACACCAGTTTTTGTACACGGAAATTTAGGATTCATACATGGAGACAATTCAACTACAGTCTACAACTGTTTGTGAACTTGATCTTCCGCTTATAAATTTCATGAATAGGAAAATACTATTGAAATAATAACCTACATGCTAGGTTACATGAATAGCAAGATTTTAACTAACACATTCAAGACCTAAGTAACCAAAGCGCGGGTCAGAGCAGGAACAAAAGTAGGAGCGGGAGCGTCGGAACGGCCGATTAAAAAATGTTCTTAGTTAAAAAATACCTTCGGAGCGGGAGCGTCGGAGCGTAGTTCGGAGCGGGAGCGCGAGGATCCGGAGCGGAAGTGTCACCCCTATACTAAGGTTTCGGTTACTATGTTCAAGACTCCATATGGCACGAACACTCTTCTAATGTATCCGTCGTGTTCTGTTTTTAGTTGAAATTTTAAAGGAAAAAAAAAAAACTCAGCGCTGTGTTCGTATTCGTGTCCCCTTGCCATGTCTATACTTCCTAGACTCCCACAAACTAATGTAAAATGTAAATAAGACCTTAACACAAAGATTTATTTATGAGATTCACTTTGAGGTTGATTTCTTCCTCAACACAAAGATCAAAATCATCATTTGGCTCATCTTTATATATGCATTTTTTGGTACAAACTTAATATAAGGAATAAATAAACTTTAAGGGAGGGAGTTAGCCAGTTGGTAAAAGTTCTTCTCCTCCGCTTGAAGGTCAAGTGTTGGACTCCCCTTAGGGCCATTCTAGGAAATTCCTAATTTACTTAGTAGTGTAAATTGGAGTTGTACATTAACCCCGGCTCAATGATTACCCACTAAGTGGGTACTCTACGAGTGCCCGTACTTTGGTTAGCAAAAAAAAAAAAAAATTCAGTATAAAAAATAAATTTGACGTAATAAACATGGGCAACGTACTTACACATGCTCGTAGTTATATCCATCTGAATTGAGTATTTAATATATCCATCTAAATTGAGTATTCACTTAAACAAGAACTTATTCATTAATCCACCTTTTTTAGGTAAATAGTAGGTTGATTTTCTTCTACGCATCCTCTATTCATCTTCTTTTCTTCATTATCTGTTGGGTAGATATAGATGGTGACTGATGACATCACATCTCCACATCTCCTATCTATTTTCATGGCACGTGTCATTGATTTCATTGAATAAAAAAAAAAACAAAAGAAAATTTAATGAGAAAATTGGTATGAAAAGAAAGTGATACCACTGGAAGCATTTTAATTGTTATGTCCAGGCCTACCCTTAAAACAAGGAAGAAAGAGTAAACGACATGATCAATGTACAATAACAAAAATATTTGACTAATAGGTATAATAATATTTTCATGATAATTTAGGATGATTTTTTTTTGAGAGAATAATTTAGGATGATCTCACGAATAAAAGTAAAAAGACTGTGAATATTCATAGTTTTAGAAGTACTACAAATATTAACATTTATTCTATATTTTATTTGTAGGCCAACTGTAAATTGCCATGAAACTATAACATTGATCTCCAACCCACCAAAAAACTCATAAAGTTTTTGTACAATGCAAATATATGCAGAATATCAAGTAGGGTTTATAGTGTGTTGGAAATGTGAAGCACGTGAGGGAAGACCTAACATAAAAAATAAAGTTTCACAGATATCATGTAAAATGTATAGAAAATACTAGACTTACTGTATTTTTCTACTACCTAGTCATCTCACACTTGTGTTATAATCTCATACCTTTCGTGATTTGTGTCATTCCCAAATTAACGCAAATACCCTCATAAATAGCCTAGGCAGTAAGTAAGACAGTAAGGTAGGCAGTAAATGTAGCATGACTGAAAATGTATACATGTAGTATTGGACTTATAAATAGCCAAGCAAAGGATAACAAAGGGTTCAAAGAAAAAATCGCTCAATAGTATTATAATTAACAATGAAGAAAATTCTACCAATATGAATAAGAACGGCGCTATAAACGACGGAGAGAAACTACCAATTTACAAGTATGAAAGTTTCAAATAAACATTATTATTCTTGAAACCATATGTAACTCTGTTTGGACAAGGGATTTGGGGGAGGAATTTTGTGGGGACCAGGGATTTGGTAGAAAAATCATGTTATCTTTTTTTAATCAAAATCCCTGGTCCCCACAAAATCCGTCCCTAAAATCCCTTGTCCAAACACAAATGAATAACATAGTAAACACTGTTCAACCATCATTGTATTGCTAAAAATGATCATTACAAATAGTAAAACATGCGTTACAAAAACTGAAACTTCAAATTAATAACAGCTCTGACAAATTACCGTTAATACAAAACAGACAATTTAGATAAAGAGTCCCTACGTGCCAAATAGCTATAACTTTCTGGCCGTGGGATGCTCTTAATTACATAAATACAGAGGACAACTTGAGAAGGGATCAAATTACCCATCTCATAAATACCCATAGATTATCCATGGCTGTGGGATCACATCTAATGTGAAGATGTTCTCCTCACCACGTTGATGATCTTAATAAAAAATCAATCCAATCTAAAACTTCCAATTCTACAAATTATCTCTTGAAAATTGATAAATTTAAGTTATTTTTTTTAGCGTGGATTTCTAATTAACTTCTGAAAGGTTAAAAGTTTTGGAACAAACTAACTTCCAAATACGATGATCAATATAGTGAAGAAAACATCTTCACAAAAAATTAGCCTTTGATTTGGATCAACCTCTTTGGCACTACACAAAAATGGGTCACTTTAAACATTAAAAGAGTGGGTCATTTGATGGCCCTTCTCAATACAGATTTGTACGTTTTAATTCTTTATTGACATTTGCCTAAAAATATAAAAAAAAAAAAATCATAAATCAAATGCTTAGGTAAACACGTGCTTGGCATATTTTTAATTTTTAATTAAAAACCTTAAAAATATGCAATTAAAATTAAAATTATCTCTGCCTTTTATGAAAAGAGTACCTGGTTATATCACCATAAAAAATAGTAATAAGAAATAAAAAATGTATCACATTCACCATTTAATCTGAACTCTCTAGGAAAGATAAATACGTAAGTAAAAACTGAACTCTGACAGTTTCTTGGAATTACCATTTAACGGCTGTTTATTTGACAGAAGAAATGGTAAAACTGTGTCAGTTTTGGTGGGGGGGTTGGGGAGATGGTGATGAGGCCACCAACACCAACTCATAATCCCTAGCTCTCTCTCTCTCTCTCTCTCTCTCTCTCTCTCTCTCTCTCTCTCTCTGCAACAGAGTCAAGATTCTGTTCACCTGAAAAATGCATTTCTAAACACTACTTCCTTTTGCTTTTGTAACCTTCCAAAACACACTTTAAGAAATTTTGTTTACAAACACAAAAAAGGAAAACTAAGTATTAAACAACCCATGCATGCAAAAAAACAACAACATAATTTCCTTCTTCAGCTACTGTTGCCTTGTATAGAAAGTAGAAACAAACCCTAGTTTGGTAATGTTAGTTCATCTCCTCTCCTCTTCTTCTTCTTCTTCTTCTTCCCCACCCTTCACTTTACCTCTCACCATCTCTCTTTCTCACTCTATCTCCATCTCTTTTTAGCTCTAACTGTGGGTCTTCTTTTTCTACAACTCTGCTTCATGGAGTTACCAATAAAAACTCCGGTTTCGGGTAATCGGAAAACTCCATATAGAATAGAAACCAAGAAACTCTCCTACAAATTACATCGGCAATTTGACGAATTCAATTGGGTTTACTGTGGAGGACTCACTAGTACTAATACTGATAATAGTAGTAGTAGGTACATTTTAAAGGATGTAAATTTTGAAGCCAAACCTGGTGAGATCACGGCAATTGCCGGTCCTTCTGGTGCTGGAAAGACCACATTGATAGAAGTTCTTGCTGGGATGATACCGCAGAGTAGAGTCTCCGGTTGGGTTTTTGTCAATGATCGGCCGATGGATGCTAAGCATTTCAGGAGAGTTTCAGGTTATGTTACTCAAGATGATGCTCTTTTTCCGTTGCTTACTGTTGAGGAAACACTTCTATACAGTGCCCGTCTTCGGCTTCATGGGGGGCTTAATGAAGCTGTCATTAGAGTTAGACAGTTATTGAAGGAGCTTGGGTTGGATCATGTTGCAAGTTCTAGAATTGGTCGGATCTCGGGTGGTGAGAAGAGGAGAGTTTCAATTGGAGTTGATTTAGTCCATGACCCTGCTATCCTTTTGATTGATGAGCCAACTTCTGGATTGGACTCGGCCTCTGCTCTTCATGTAATCGCGTTGCTTAAATCAATGGTAGTGAATCAAGGAAAGACAACTGTTTTAACTATTCATCAACCTGGTTTTCGAATTCTTGAACTATTCGATAAAATTGTGTTACTATCAAATGGAACTGTTCTTCACCATGGATCACTGCAAGTTCTCGAGGAACGACTTAAAGTTGCAGGTCATTGCATCCCTAAGCATGTTAATGTTCTTGAGTTTGCCATAGACGCGACAGAAAGCCTGGTTTTACAGACCTCAACAAGTCCGGACGATCAACTATTCCTTGTAGACAAAGATCAAGAAAACAACGAAGAAGAACAAGGGGAACATTTGATGATGATAATCCCAAATTCAGATTCAAATTATGTTGAAGAGAATAAGAATCTGGGATACCCAAATTCTCGATTGGAGGAGGTTTTGATACTAGGCCAGAGATTCTGCAACAACATATTTAGAACCAAACAACTTTTCATGGCACGAATGCTTCAAGCAGTACTGGCTGGTTTTGTTCTTGGGACCATTTTCATGGATGCTAACAATGACAGCAGACAACAGGTAACTTTACAAACCAGAGTTGGATTTTTTGCTTTCACCCTCACCTTCTTGCTCTCTACAACAACAGAAGGGTTACCTATTTTCTTGCAAGAGAGGAGAATTTTAATGAGAGAGACTTCAAGAGGAGCCTATAGAGTTTTTTCTTATGTTATGGCCAACACACTCGTTTTCCTTCCTTTCCTTCTAACTGTTGCTGTTCTTTACACTACCCCAGTTTACTGGCTTGTCGGTTTGAGGAGGGACTTTGACGGGTTTCTATACTTTTCTCTGGTGGTTTGGCTGGTTGTTTTAATGTCGAATTCTCTCGTGGCTTGTTTCAGTGCTCTCGTGCCCAATTTCATCATGGGGACGTCGTTGATTGCCGGGTTAATGGGATCGTTTTTTCTGTTTTCCGGGTATTTTATATCGAAGAAGAACATACCCAGGTACTGGATTTTCATGCACTACCTGAGTTTGTTCAAGTACCCATTTGAGTGTTTTATGATAAATGAGTATGGAGGGGAGAAGGGGAGGAAGAGATGTTTAGTGAGTATTGGAGAAGGATGCATTCTTTATGGGGATGGGTTTTTGAGACAGCAAGATGTGGAAGAGTCCCAGAAATGGAGCAATTTAGGTGTGATGTTGGGTTTTATATTTGGGTATAGAGTACTGTGTTTTCTTATCCTATGGTACAGATGTTACAGGACAAGAAACTAAGATGTTTTTCTTAACCATTAAATAAGCATAAAAACTGTTTAGGGTTTTGTTCAATTCTATTTATAGTATAAGATTGAATAATATAATATTGATTTGGTTTGCTGATTTATCATCACAAATTTTTGGCCCTTCTCTGTTGCATTAGATGTTTAATTTATCTGTCTTAAAAGAGGGGAGGATTTTGAATCTCATGTATGTGTTCAATGGGTCTCTGAGTGCCTGACCTGTTGAGTCCTGGAACAGCATTCCATATCCACTTTTCCTTTCTAACAATTGAAACAAGCAGAACTTACCAGTAATATATATTTCCATTTATCACCCAAAAGCAATTACAACATATTCAGCTATCTACAAAGCACACGCATACAGTCTCTGTTTAAATTCCACAATATCAATCACAAATAACAGGGCAATGCACATAAACACGGAAACATACCATATAGAAGATACTTCTTCTATCAACACCATCAGTACTCATACCAGGATTCTGCTTTCATGAAGAGGAACTTGAAGAATCAAAGAGTGAAATTCTTCGCCTCTTGTTTGGAAGCATAATTCTCGGTGAAAACTCCGATGAGGTAGGAATTTTATCTAGAACAGATCTCAGGGCCTTATGAACAGAAGACATAAGTAGGCGGCGTACCTCAGTATCGTCAGAGTTCTCTTCTTTGCAGCCTGTCATGACAAACACATTCTTCATCCTTCCTGCCAAGGTTGAGATCTCCACCTTAACTGTTTCCAGTTTGCAGGCCTCAAGAGCCTCTCTTAAGTTGGGTAGAATCTCAGGTCGATCATCGCAGCAAAGGGATGCCCTGATACAAAAAGGTCCACCTAGAACGCCGTCCTCGTGAGGTTCCACTCTCACTTCATCTATATCCATTGGGATGACAAAACCTTTACTGGCTTCCACTGCAGTTCTCTTCAGCTCCTTTACGTGACTGATCACTTCAGCAAGCAATGAAGCTTTGTCCATCTGTGCATTAGAAAAGCCCAACATTAATAAATTTGCTACATTGGCAATAAGTTGATATACGTCATTAACATTGATTTCTCTCAACTGCCAACTAGTTGCAGTCAGCTACACAATTCAGTACATACAGGCTAAGAAGCACAGACACTTCTCTAAGAGAAGAGTGTCCGTGTCGTGTCCCGTAGTGTTTTTACTTGGATATCTATTGAACTATTTTAAAAAAGAGCATTCGTGTCTATGTCCGTGTTCCATTGCCGTGCTTCCTAGCATACAGGGAAACAATCCACATTGCCAACCCAGGGAACATCTATCAACCAAACAGTTTGGATTGGTCATATCAGCACTCCATGTGTGAAAAAAAAATCCTAAGCTACAGTGAAGGTTTCTGGAAGGTAGGTCTAGAAGAGTTTCCTGACTCAAGTTTGAAAAAGATTCCACTGAATTTGTAGAGAGAAAATGTATAAATGGTGATCTCCCTCATGAAGTAGAGAGAGACGATGTGAGATTGTTTACCCGCGACATTCTCAATATGGATTTGAATCACCATCTAGAAGCGTCCTCACAGTAGGGTGAGTACAACATTTTTTAACTAAGGACCAGACTAGGAAAAATGCCTTGAAATAAGACAACATCCACGGTTCAGATAGGAGTTAAATGGTGAAACAGATTGATCTTGCGACCTGAAATAGCTGAGATTAGGTATATGATGAATTGGTAATGATCTAAAACTAGTCCATCAGAATTGAGGAGCCTGGCTTAGAGCAAACAATAAGGAGGCTGGAAAACTGATATGTTCAGCTTGTAGAGTTGTAGCTAACCAACAAGGTGCCCCAGAGTTTCAATACTTTGGATGATGATCACAGGACCCTCATCAGCTTCACCAACTATGTTAGCCTTATATGGAGATTGGTCAACTGTCACTCGATGAAACCCCGAATCTTAGCATGCTGAAAACAGTGGGAGATTGCTTATAGTATGTTTTCCTGATTAGAAAAGGAAAAGAAAAATATAAGCAATTTCCGACTGTTCCAGTATGTAAGATTTTGGGGTTTGATCGAGTCCAACAGTTGACCAATAACCCTATAGTTTAACACTAAATAAAATTTTCTTTCACTATTATGTTTCTAAGTACTAATTTAATATAAAATGTCTGGGTAAGCTGAACTGTCCAATATAGATTTCATACATCTAGTACCAACGCTCGACAGAGGTAGCTAGGAGGGTTTTCACGGGGAGCATAGGTCATGCACAGTGAAAGCTCTATGCGTATACACTTAGCACATGATTAACCCAAAACTGGTCACACTTAAATCAAGAGAAGAAAAATATCAATCTATTTTCTTTTATGAAAAGATGAAGAAATCTTAACATATTCCTTCCTGCATCATTCCTTTAACATTGAATTAGGAAATTTTCCAGGAACTAGGAGATCATGAAACATGTTAAAATGTCAATCCTCTTCAACACTTATCAATATCACATAATGACTACAAAAAAATCCTCAAACCAAAAGCATGCAATTATGCATTCATAATAAAATTTCAACTGAATAGAAAGTTCAAAATAGATCTGGATTATCCACATCCAATTCACTAATCAATAGTAAATATTCTACAACATCATTAGTCTGTAACTATACTCAATAAGCATTAACTGTGAAAGAAACAATAACTTCACCAAAAATCATAAATTAGGGAATTTATTGCTACCCAAAAAGCTATTTGTTCTTTCCATTGATGGGCTTCTATGAACTCAGATAATATGGAAATATGGTGTTAAATACAAAACAAACTCCAACCCTAGTTAGTGAAGTAGAAAAAGAAAAACCAAAAGAACTCAAAAACCAAAAACCTCAAAAGTCTAACCTTGTCTGTGCAGGGTACGAGACTCCGAAGGGTATCAAGATGAGAATTAATTCTTTCTCTACGCCTTCTCTCGGCTTCACTGTGGCTCTTCAAAGCGGCCAAGGACTTCCCTTCCGATATCACCTTCTGCCCTAATTTTGTAGGAGCTCTTACAAGTTCTCCTCTCTCACTATCTAAAACTAACGAATTCGAGGAAGAAGAAGAAGAACCACCTCGACCCATCGATCGAAACCCAGGATTTTGCGAGAACCCATGAACGAATTGTGGAGAATTGGTTCCAAAAACAACCCCAGAATTTAAAGAAAAAGAATCCATATATTTCTAAACAAGCTCTATCTAAGAACCAGAACCAAAGAAGCTTAAACGAGGATCAAAACCAGGTGGACGATGTGTAGGAGCTGACCAAAACGAAAACCAAATTGTTCTGCTTCTTCTCATACCTCCCATCACGCAAGAAAACATAGACGATTTGGAGCAGAATTAACAAGAAAACATCCACATTTTCTTCTTAATCGTCTTGAATTCAAACATTTCAAGCTTGTTTTCTAACAAAAAAATGAGAACCCAGTTGCAGAAATTGTGAATCTTTGATACCCAGATGACGAATCGATGAATATTCGAAACCCAGGAATCTAATGAGCCGCAAAGATACCAGAAGAAGATTTCGAAAGGGGGGTATATATAAAAGCGAGAATTGAACGTTTTCTGAACAGGTCTTTGCCCTCTTGGGTCGAAAAAACGAGAGCAGTGGGGAGGTACTCACAGTAATCAAGGCAACACAAGATTCTGAAAAAACCCTAGTAACAGGGCACGAGATATAATGCTTTGAGCCTTTGGTTAATGGACAAACAAGAAAAGAGAAAAGACAAAGGCTGCCTGTTGAAGACTTGAAGCACCTTTTTTGTATGGTCGCTGAATATTCATATACAAAACTAAACTGTATTATCAGCTTCTGTTATGTGCAAGGGTCAGGTTTTGACAAAGTATCTTGACCTTTGTTTCAAAAAAAAATTGATGGTTAAAATTTGTTACTAAATAATTTTTATTATTTCATAAATTAAAAGACTACTTCATAAATTGAAGAATTAGTAAATTATTTCATAAATTAAAAGACTACTTCATAAATTGAAGAATTAGTACCAGATGGTCGAATGATTGGCATCCAAGGATAGAAAGAGTTTGTCAAAACTCAAAATCTAGAGATCTCAAAAGAACTTCAAAGTTAAGTGTTTTTTTATAAGCAAAATTTATAATTAAAGTTTAAGTTCTTTAACAATGAAAGGTAAATCTTCCATTTAATGAACGGTGCCGTTAAAAAGTTCCTCAAAATATTTGGAAAATGGACAAATTAAATGGACTTTTAGCCTAAAATCTCTCATTTAAATTATTATCATTTTTACTAAGGAGTGGTATGGAGGACAAACTAATCGAACACCCACTTTCTCTCTTCACCCTACTAAAATTAAATAGTACACCCAACTCCTACCAACATCACCATCACTCTTCCACCGCCGGTCACTTCAACTGCCGAAAAAAAAAGAAAGAAAAGAAGAGCTTGACTACTTCTTCTTCTTCTTTCTCCATCGCTGGCCACCATTGCCACTGCTACCAGCCACCTGAAAAGGGAAAAAAAATTCCTGATTTGAATTTTTTGAATTTTTTTTAGATTTGGAGAGAAAAAAGTGAGAGTGAGAGGCTAGAAAGAGGGAGGGCAGAGAGAAAGAGGAAGGAGAGAGAGAGAAACAGAGGAGGGGAGAAAAGGAAAAAAAATTCCAATCGGATTTTATTTTTTCAAATCTGGAGAGAGAGGCTAGAGAGAGTGGGAGAGTTAGAGAGGAGATGACCTGGAGATAGATGACCAGGTTATCTCCGATCGGTGGAAGAGAGGGAGGGGATGGAGACGTGATTGAGAGGAAAGAGGGAGGTAGGGGTTAAAGCAAGAAAGAAGAAGTAGTCGGAGGTGGTGGTGGTGGCCAGCTATGGAGTGGTAGTGGTTAGAGGTGGGGATAGTGGATGTATTTTTTATTAGGGTATTTTCCTTAGGATTGGGGTATTTTTTGGGGTTGGGTGAAAAAATATCAACCCATTTTTAGATGACAATCCCTAAAGTAAAACTAAATCCACCCCCCAACTAACTTAAACAATCTAGTCCACCTTTAATCTTGTCCATTATCCCCCAAATATTTTGAGGAACTCCTTTAACAATACCCTTAATGAATCATAATACTATATTTCAATTTTGTTATTAAATAGTATTATTTAATATTAATTATTTAAATTATTCCTCACATTAAATAATTAAGTATTAACTCTATAGTATAACTAGGAAAAAGTACATTAAAAACACTTTAGTTTGGTGAAAATAAACCAAGTCACCATTTTCAAATTAAATACAAAAAACAATACCCACCCTATATTTTACTCTAAAATACTTTTATTTTTTAGATGAAATAATCTCACATGTGGGTCTAGAATTAGGTCTAGATTGATGAGTAAAGGGTCTAGATTGAAGAATAAATGATCTAGACAGTAAAAACCTAATATGGTATTTTTAGGAGATTTTGGGTAAAAATTGGGGGAAGGTGTTGTTTTTATATTTAGTTTGAAAATGGTGACTTGAGTGCAATTTTTTCAAACTAAGGAGTTTTTAATATATTTTTCCCGTATACTAATCTTATTTCTTCTTATATTTGATTTCATTTTTTCTTAAAAAAAGAAAAAGTAAAAAAATTAGGGGTGTGTAATACATACCAAAAACCAAATCAAATTAGATTCTGTATTATAACATCACTAGTTTCGTATAGAACCTAAAATTGAAGAATTGGGACAATAGTATTCGAGAATTGGCCAATTCTCATTTGGCCACATCAATGAATATTGGCCACATCAAATGCTTTTTTTATTAAGTCGATATCTTTCTTATATTGAACAAAGTTGGCTATTTTAATTTTTTTTTTTGATTAATTGATTTAGCTGTTGTCCTTAAGTTTTTTTTTACCAAGTACTCAAGAATTGGCAAATAGATAAAAAAAAAAAAAAAAAAAGTCCTTAAGTTTTTTTTTACCAAGTACTCAAGAATTGGCAAATAGATAAAAAAAAAAAAAAAAAATTGCATCGTTGCATATGTAAAGTTAAGAAAAAGTCAAAAACAAGACTGAAGTATGTAACATGTTGATCGTCCAATTCTTATTGGCTACATAAAATGAATTTCTCATTTTAATTTATATGTAAGATAGAAAGATCGCACGTGTCCCATAAGTAACCCCTCTATTTAGTACATAAAATGAATTTCTCATTTTAATTTCTCACCCTATCAATAATGTGGTGCTTGAGTATTTTGATTAAGAAATGCTGTTTTTATTAAGTCAATATCTTTTTTATATTGAAAGCAGTTGGACAGTTTTTTTTTGGTGATTAATCTATTTAGTTGTTGTCTTTTAAGTATTTTTCTTTACCAAACACTACCTTAATAAAAGTGGTTTTCCACTTTTTGAAATATTTTATAGGGTAAACTTACTTATAAATTTTGGCCTTTTAGTACTATAAAAGTACTTACTGAAAAAAAGAAAAGCCAATTTAATTGAAGAGCTACTTTTTGTGGCCTAGGGAAACAACTTCTCATTTAAAGTTAGCATTACTTTCCTCATCCTTCACTCTTTTGACAAAGAAGATCTACATGGTAAGGTAAAGATCCTCACTTAAATCAACAACGATTCTAACAGGGCGTTTGGCAACCACTTAAGAAGTTACTTTTTGACTTATATAAGTCAAAAAGTAAAAAAGTTTGCATGGTAACATATTTTGAGAGTGACTTCTAAAAGCAAAAAAGTTACTTCTTTTTGGAGCAAATTTTTTTTGCTTTTCTATTTCTTAGAAGTTGCTTCTCCTCAAGTACCGTGTAACAACTAATAATTCATCCTTTTTTTTAGACTTATAAGTCAAGAGTTTACCATACAAACTTCTCTTTATTTTTTACTTCTCAAAAGTACTTTTACTTTTTTTAGAAGCAGAAGTACTTCTACTTCTGGTTGCCAAACGCCCTCTAAGCTATTATAAATAATGCTATTTGGACCGACCAATTGCCAAAATTAATGCCAGAAGCATAGCTGGCATGGTCGGTCCTACTTGCCACATCAGTTGAAAGACCCCTCAAATTACTTTTAGGAGGGCAATGGTGGTGGGTCCCATCTACCACATCTGATTAAAATCACTTTCCGTGAATTTATTGTATGAATAACTGTGTATGTTGATCTTATCTCATTTTTAAATATTTATTTAAATTCATGAAAGAAAAACACAAAAGGTAAAACGTAAAGTGAAATGCCACAAAATCCTGAATTTGCATCCCAAATAATACATCAGATTATCAAATTCGACTTTAAATCGAAGTTAGACTGAAATTAGGCCTCCACACCAATTTTATAAGGGTTAGTTAGTCTGGGGGTCCTATATTATGACCAATATTAGGGTTTGGGTCATGCATGTGTCCAACTTTGAGTTTGGGTCCTGGATTGACGGTTGACCGAGTTGACCGTCTAAAAAGTGATGAAAATCTATAAAATGACGAGAATACTCATTAACAAGACCCAAACATAAATTATGAATTATCAGTAGGACATAAAATCAATTTTCTTGTTAGTGGATCTGATGTTTGAAATAGTCAGACTATTGTAATTCAACAAAAGTTACTCGAGATTCGAGATCTACTCGATCTTAATCTTTATGCTATGGGTGAAGAAGAACCATTAATGGCGATATGGGTTTTAAGCCGTGGTGGATTGGAACTGAGAATTCATACTGATCCAGTTCATAGTTCCCATGAAGATGCAAGAGTGTACAGACAAGTTAGTAGAGATTTTATTTCATTAATTCTTTACAGATTCAAAGATAATCCTACATAGGTAATAGTTCTATTTTCGAACACATAAATAAAAAAATTTGATTTTAGGTACTATTGATAATTCATAATTAGTGTTTGAGTCCTATTAAAATGTATTCTTGTCATTTTACAGATTTTCGTTAGTTTTTAGATGATCAACTGTCAATTTTGGACCAGTACCCAAATTCTAATATTAGTCATAATATGAGACCGTGAGACTAATTAACCCATTTTATAATCTAGGGTATTATTTGAGTGCAAATGCGAGCTTCGTGTAACATTACTCAAACCTAAATAACTGGTGCAGTAGAATTTGATAGTTGACCTGACCAAATAATTTTTTTATCCTGGTCCATCTTCCCGGAGAGATCTTTACTTTAAGAATGAGTGTATATACAGAGGGAGGTTATTGCACCCCCTCTTAGAACGCCTCCTTATAACGCCCCCTCCTGTGGGGTCCACATACGATGCATCTAAGGGCTAATTTTTTTATGGGATGTTCTTCTCAATATGTGAATCATTATATTAAAAAATTAGTTAGTTCTAAAACTTCTAACCCCTTCAAATTAACTTTTGAAAATTAGTAATTATTTAGTAACTATTTGAGGGATCAAATAGTTATCAATTTTTGATAAGTAATTTGAGGGGGTTAAAAGTTTTAGAACAGACTGATTTTTT